>PVIY010017789.1:0-48797 GCA_004026745.1 Myrmecophaga tridactyla
AAGAGGAGGTATCACCTCTCTGAGACTGGAAAGTCTGAGACCAGGGCAGTAGAGAACTTGGAAGGGAGTGTCTGGAAAGCTGAGATAGATCGTAACAAATAGTCTCAAATTTTTTTAATGCAGCATGGACAAAGTCATCTGCTAAAAATGAGTCAGAGCTTGATGCAAATAGGAGGATTCGAGGAATCACTGAGGGATACAGAGGGAGAGAAATCCTAGAGAGCCAAGCTGCGGTTAGAGAGCTTGACTTGGTGGCGGCTCCTGTCTGCAAAGCTGTGGAATTTCCTCTAGCATTAATTAGCCATCACAGGGAGGAAAAAGAGATGGTGGAGTGCAACTTTAAAATTCACCATGTAGGAGCAGATGCTAACCACTCACTTCCCAGCTGATGGGGATTTTCCTAGCCCATTGGTGTTCCTTGAGTTGGGGTGTCTTTGCCTGGATGCCTTGGTTTGGACATTTTTATGGGCTTTGAACTGTAAACTTGTAGCTTGTTAAATTCCCCTTTTTAAAAGCCAAAACAAGCAAAAAAATTCACTATGGACGTTTTGCCAGTTGAGGACAATGAAAAAACAAGATATCAGGAAGTGAAGGTGCCTGTCAGAGAGTAATCAGCAGCTGAACCAGAACCCAGGCAGTGGGGAGAAAGGACAGTAGGCTGAGACCAGAATGAGGTATCAGAACTGGAGACTTCTCAATGAAGCATAATAGAAGATCCAGACTGTGGCCCACTGATGGAGTTCCAACGTGTGGGGCTTATCTGAAGGGACTTTGCCTCTCCTTGTGAGGCTGTCGGAGTTGGAGTAGAGGGAAGGAGGATTGAACCAAGGACCTCAGTCTTCAACAGATGAGGAGGAGCCACAACAGGTTGACCTGCTATAGAGCTGATAGCCTCAACTTCGAAAGCCTGGGTGACGCAGGATTGAGAAACGGCAGCTCTGTGTCAGAGAACTTCTCTTCCCACACCTAACTCAATATGGAAGCAAGAGAAGAGGTGTCCTAAGGTGAGATCTGGCTCTCCAGAAGGCTCAGGAAGTAGAAAAGTTGCTACAAAGGTTGGGGATATAAGAGTTTCTTAACAATTAAGCAAAGATGTCAGTTGTATAAGGGAAAGGGTTGGGAGAAAGTTGGAAGATGGAAGATGGAAATGAACAAGTGCTGGACCAAATTTGACCAGGTCCCTGCCCCGCTGGAGCTCACAGTACCACAGGATACTACCAAAGATTACACAGCATACATAGCATAGCAATACCAAGTTTCGCTTAGTACCTGAGAGCTATAGGGAGTAGAGGCATGGTCTGAAGTGGCTGCAAAACTACAACTGAGCAGGTACGTTATTTGCTACAGTCACTAGAAATAACAGCCCTCTCAAGTGGATGCAGACCAGAAAATGCCCCGGCTTTTAGTGTTGAGAATGTGCAGGTAGTACTCCGTGGCTAGTGACTAAATTAATAAAATATCATACACTTTGGTTTAGAAAACTGTTCTAGCACCATTGTGAGCCATAAGACTATGATGCATTTGCATTTATTTGATCACATTTCTAACATATTCAAAGTCAGACATGTACGCTGTCTTAAGGCCGTGTGGCACAGTGGTTGGAGAGGCAGTACCATATGATTTTGGAGAGCATGGATCTTGGAGACAGACTGGGAAGTTTGAACTCCTGTTTTTCCCATTCCAGTGTAGATAACTATGGATGGGTCACTTAACCTCTCTGTGTGCCTTGGTGTCTGCATCCATAAAATGGGAATATTAATACATCTTCAACATCAGGTTGTGTGGCTAAATGAATTACTATAAGAAAGCAGTTAGAAAACTGCCTGGCAAGTTCTAAGTGCTAACTATTATTATAATTGCACGCAGTGTGCTGCTCTTCGAAAGGTATTAGATGGTCCATAGTTGATCCTGCTTGCCAAAGTCATGGCTGTACTAGCTGTGCGATTGTAATTCTGACCTAGTAACAACTGTGCCAAATTGCACAAGCAGAGAGCAATGTCTGGCAGTGCCTGAAGTTTTTTTTCACTGTTAATGGAACAACTGGAACTGACTTTTACTTGGCAGGAAATCAAATAATGAATTCTTGCCGTCATTTCAGTAATATTTTGTCTCTTGTCTCTGCGTTTTCAGGGGTCATGCATTAAATGTTTTTTAAAAAGCAGCTTATTTTTTTATGGGGCAGTAGGTAAAAGTCCTCACAGCATGGCTAAGGACACAGGCTATCTGGATGGTATGCTTGTTAACAGAGGAGTCTGTTTCTGCCTGTGTTTAGAAGAGACACTCAGTCTGGGTTTTGTTCATTACAGTTTTGCAATCAAGGGTCACTTCTAGGTGGAGCAATGTACTGGCAACAAAACAGGAATGAATAGCATTTAAGACCTAAATGAGGGGTTGCCATGGCCTTATGACACTGAATTATTTATTTAACAAATATTATAAATAGGTCTCAGGTGCTGTGCTAGACCCTGGGACACAGCTTTACTCCCTAGACCATCTCCAGATATTTAAATAGGATCTCAGATAAATGTAATAAAGTAATTAGTGAGGCAATGGTATGCAAGGGGGTGTTGGGTGATGGAATGTGCTCATGTGAAAAAAAAAGTTGTTTGACTTACTGTACTTTGTAGGTATTTTTATTATTAACACAGGTGGAAACTAGATTAATATGGACTGCCATCTGTGCATTCCTTGGTCAATAAGATTTCTGTGTAGTCTTCATTTTTAAATGCTCTCTGAGCATTCATGTACTCCGTCTCAGTAGATGTATTCTCTCTCTTTTTCTGTCTCTATCTTTCTCTGTCTTTCTCTTGCTGTCTCTCTCTCTCTCCAAAATGCTCCCATATGACTGAATCTACCTAATAAAAGGAATGTGTTGAAACATTAATAACTTCACTCTACACCAATGGTCATGCCAACTTAATTCCTAAATTTTTCTTGGTCAAATTAATCCTCTCTAAATTGTTTCATGGGAATCCCATGAGAAAAGAAGTCTAGGATTTTTTTAAAGGCAGGCTCTCAGACTTTCAGATTCAAAGTTATTTTGTTTCCTCCAAATGAAAATATCCCATAAATGAAAGCATGCCTTCAACATCGGTTCCTTTCTTTAATTAGCCATCACTGCAAACAGTTCCTAAAAGATCTCCTTAGCTCCAGGAAAGGTTTCGCTAGACCCCGTAAGCCTACCTAACTGAATTCTCTAATCAATAAGCTCTCTCAGGCTCACCATTTCTGCTCCAAGTTGTACCGAGTTCATCAATTTATTTAAAGTGTTATCAAAAGGATGGGGTGACGGTGGCACAGTAGCAGAAATTCTCGCCTGCTGTGCCGGAGACCCTGGTTCAATTCCTGGTGACTTCCCATGCAAAACATAAAAAGAACATGGTAAAGTGTTCTTAAAAATATTTTAAAATGCTTTACATCTATCTCAATAATTTTTGGTTGGGGGCAGGCTCTTAATTGGATTTCACTGAAAAAAAAAAAGAAAAAAAAAAAGTCCCTGAAGCAAAGAGTTAGGTGCAAATACTTTATTTAAGAGGAGACTTCAGGAAGGGAGGGCAGCTAATAAAGTGTTCATTAATGAGTGGTTCACTTCTGTAAGTGTGTGTTCTAGTTACTATTGTTGCATAACCAGGCCAAACTTAGTGGTGTAAAACAATCATTTGTTATGCTCACAGATACTGGGGATTAGGATTAGGATGGGCACAGAAGGGATCTGTTCCACAGTGTCTGGGCCTCAGCTTTGAAAGTTTCAAAGGCTGACCTGACTTGAAAGTTAGGGACTAGAATCACCTAGAGGTCTTCATTGATGATTCTGGTGGCAATGTGGGCCTCCGGGTGGCACCTCCACTGGAGCACCACAGAGCTCCTGCTTGTGGCCTTTCTATATGACCTGAGTGTCCACACAGCATGGCAAACTCACGGTGGTCATACTCCTCACAGTGAGGCAGGGATCCCAAAACCAGTATCCCAGAGAACAAGGTGAAAGTGTCATCACCTTTATTGACCCCGACTTGCAAGTTGTGTGGCCACATTCTGTTGCAAGCAAGTGGTGATCCTACCCTGATTTAAGGGGAGAATAAATAGACCTTTACTCTCAATGGGAGAAGCATCAAAGAATATCTATGAAAAAACAGATCACCTTAGTGTAGACTTTCTTTCCTATATTGACTATAATCCTCAAGGGAAGGGTAAGAAGGAAGATGAATTAGCAGAAGGTTGCAATATAATGTCTTATACAGGTGGTAAGGGACAGGTATGCACAAGGTAGTACAAAGGAGGGTACTTAGCCTGGCCATAAGGTTCAGGGATGGTGGCTTAGCGTCAATCAATTGAAGAAAGGAGGGAAGGAGATTTCATTGGAAGGAATAAAAGCAATAGCTTGGTGTGTGCAGTTTGGTGTCAGTGGAGTATGATGTGGAAGATGGAGAGAGGCAGGTGACAGTGGGGAGAAAGTTGAGTGTCATCCAAAGAAGCATGGACTTTATTTTTTTAACATGGACAGGCACCGGGAATCGAACCCGGGTCCTCGGACATGGAAGGGGCAAGCATTCTTACCTGCTGAGCCACCGTGGCCTGCCCAGAATCATGGACTTTAGATTTAGGTAGTGGAGAGTCATTAAGAGTCCTTATAAGAATCTAGGGGAAAGATTATATGGGTCTGAATGAAGTGTGGCTAAGCTAAGCCAAGGGATGGATTTGAGAGATATTTAGAAAGTAAAGTAATTAGTACTTGGTCACTAGTGGACCTATGGTGTGTAGAAAAGGAAAAGGCTAGGTTTACCACCTTGGGTCTTTGGAGGAATGGTGGTGGTTCCAGAGAAATGGTTTGGGAAGCAAGTGGTGAGTATGAGGTGCTTGCCCAGGCACACATGTCTAGCACACAGGCTCATATATGAGTCTAAACTTGGGTGAGAAGGCAGGACAAGAGATACCAACTTGAGAGTCATCAGCAAATGGAGAAGGGGACAAGATAGCCCAGAAAGAACATGTGGAGAGACAGGAATAGCCTTTTTTGGCTGCAGGGATGCAGATGATGCTAGTAACCTGAAGCAGTCCACACTTGATGATCTCAATCATCTTGATGATGAAGATGATGAAGTTATCTGTTGAGAGAAGGTGGAGCCCAAACACTGAGAACAATTTGTAAAACAATCCACAAAGAGAAACAACATTCAAATGCAGGTCATAAAAAAAGAAAAGAAGAGTTTGTTCTGTTAGTACTATGCACATCTTTGTAATTGTTCCTGATGTTAGCATACCCTCTACTCCTACTCTGAAATTCTAACTCTGGTTTCCATTCACTCAAATAGGTAAAAACAAGTCTAAGAACATTCTGGGGGGTCATTCTCTTCCATAATCTTAGTCCCATCACAGTTGATTCTAATTTTGATTCCTTCTGATTCATATACATATTGAATCATCAAAGTAAGATGATCATTAGCCATCTCCCAATCTAAGCCCTCACAAATAGAAACTCTTATACTGAAAAGGTAGAGAGAGGATTTTATTTTCTTTTTCCTTGATGTTCAATATTCATTATTCCCAAAGCATCCTAACAATCTATATTTGTGTGTTAATGACGGGGTTTCCAACAGGTGATAGATGTAGTCCCAAGTTCTTTCTGAAAAACTCCATTACTTTACTGGGGTCTGAACCACAAGGAAGCCCGTGTATTGCTGCTTCAGGAAAGATGTCTTTCCAGGAAGAAGTGGCAGAGGAACAGAATGTATTTGACTCGCAAGAAGGTTCATGAAGTGAACAAGCATTTCGCATGAGCACAGGCCTTTCTTGCTCAACAAGCACCAATAGTATAATTACTGTCATGTCATGTGCATGTTTTTATTTTGTATTTTTTTGGTTTTTTTTTTTAACCTGAAAAAAGGTGGTCTTCCTCTTTGAAAGAGTTAGACACCACTCTAATCCATGGATGATACCTACATTTCCCTACATTGGCTTCAATTGCCTTCCCCAACAAAGCTCCCATCAGAGCTCCTAAGGCAAGCCAAACGGACAGCTTGAAGTTTTACCCCTCTTAATGAAGCATGGTAAATGACCAAAAGGCAAGCTGCTAAAAGAGAAAATGAAAGGAACCCAAGACCTAGACGTTCCAAACTGACTAATTGTTCCCCAAAGATAGTGAGTGGTCTGCTAATGCCTCTTACTTCCTAACAGCCCAGCAGGGTCTCCATGGAAGAATAGCTCACCAACTGGGAGGGGTCAGTGCAAAAGTGAGAATCCCAACCTTTGTCCCTATTGCAAGAACTGAAAGCTTTCTTCACATTGCTACTTTGCCAGTTAGGGCACTTAAGGGAGGGGAGGAAAGGGAAATATGCCTTCCTTATGTCTTCTCTGTGTGTCACAATACCTGCTTCCTTATCGAAGTAGTAACTTTCCTGATGTCTTCCTTGTATGGTCTACAGTTGAACCTAATCTAGACTATCAAAAATATCTTCAAAAGTTTATAAACTCAAAAACCAGAAACTGAGGAAAAATAAACCAGAGGAAAGAGAAAATGGTACTGCAAATTGGGCTAGAAATTTTAGCATAGAAAAACTTGTATATAGTTGTGATGTCACCTACTGGCTCTCACTAAAGGTGTTTACAGTGTATCTTTACATAACAGTGCAATCCTAAGTGGCCTTCCCTTAACTCTTAATTGAAGGCACTTCTCACCTCTTTGGATGATTTCTAAGCATCTGCTTTTATTTCAAACGAAGAGAAGATCAAAGTGAGCATAAATCCACAATTTGACCTTCCAGAGCCCCCTTAGGAAGTAAAATATTTATCAAACAGATATTGAGTCCATGCAAGAATTACTTGGCTATAGAAAAACTCAGCTGCTTTTCTCTTTTTCTCCCCAAAGTCTCTCTCTTTCCTTATAGAGCTATTTCCATTTTCTCTCCACTCTTTCTTTGGCCTTTCTTGCCCTTGCCTTCTCAGGCTCCTGAGTCTGATTGTGGAAGCCTAACACTATCCAAAAGCTATTCATAATCCAATACTTTGCATCGTGAACCACACATGCTTACTGACTGTGGGAAACAAATAAATGGCCTAGGGTCAGCGCTGGTGACACATGTCATCAAGAAAAGCTTCAGATTCTGTACAGAAATACATGTAAGAGTTTTTCCCATTCAGAGCGAAGGTATTTTCAAATTGAAAACTTTATTTCTATTTGAAAAGAAATTGGCCATGAATAACTTGGTTATCCAAAGGTTGCTAGAAATATGGCCAAGTGACTCTTGTGTTCTTTTCCTCCAGCAAAGTTAAAAAGATCTCAAAGAAGACTAGCCGAAGTTGACATGACAGTGATGAAGGGCCTTTTTATGTCCCTTTGAACTATACCAGCCTTTCTTCACCTTTGAATCTGGACTAAGCTCCTTACTTTTCTTAAAGCTTCTGTGGCTTAGAGAACACTATCATGGGGGATAAAAACCAATCCAGTCTGGTAAATTGCAAACAGATATGCAGAGATATCTACTTAAGGTGAGATTTCCATAGTAAGCCAAAGTTTGTTCCTTGGAAAGTTTCTATAAAGAGCTAAGAAAAAGAGTTTCCCTTATCTTGTTCTTATGTGTCTACTGTGCATTTGAAGAATAAGATTATTTATGCTTAGAGAGCACTGCAGCCACTTCGATACCTCTCCAGATGGCAGAGGAATGATGGGATGTACTAATGTTTATTGCTGGCACCAGAACAAGCATCACAGAAATGCAAGTTCCTTGGCTTACCTCCCAAGCTCTGGTTTCTCTCCTGACTGACTTGAAGCCACTTTGTAAATTGTTTTTGTTTTTTGCAAAGTGCGTTACTGTCTGGGTTACACTGCTGCAGGAGTCAAAATATTTTTAACGTTCTCCTTCTGGAAAAGTTCCCATTTCTAATACTAAATACTCTCTTCCCCTCCTTGGATTCTCCTTTGAAGCAGGAGAACGTGGCACAGACTCCAGATTTCGTATCAGGATTGTTTCTTTCTTGAGGTCTGTGCCCGTGTATGAGGGTGCGTATGTTTGCACAGGAGCTGGTAAGTTGTTTAGTTAGTTGCTTTGAGTATGGTCTGATGGTAGCCAGGATCCTGGATTCAGTCCCTGAACATTTCACACTAAGGAATCCTGCTCTGCACCCAAAGATCCAACCCATATCCTTGACAAGCCAAACCTTGGCCATTAGATGTCTCTGCTCAGGAGGACTAGGATGGAATGACAAAGCAGAGGCCCTTACTGCTCTTGCCCTACCTGCTTCCCTCCCCTATGACCCAAGCTCAACACTCTGCTTCCATTATTGTGCCCTTTTCGCCATTCCCCACATATCTGTTCCCATCTTTGTGCTTTTGCCTGAGCAGCATCCAAACCTCGAATTTGCATATAACTACTCTCATGGCTGTTCCTTTATAGCAAGCCCTAGCTATCACAGGTTGCTGGTTATTCTTCGTAGATGAAAGATAAGCCTAAAACCCTGAGTACATACATTCAAAATCCTCTTACCCAATCTCCCTTTTTACATATATTCAGTATATTCTGAGCCCGACTTCCAGATCACACCACACTGCCTGGTTTTGTCTTCCAACTAGACTGTGCGCTCTGAAGGCAGGGACCAGTCTCCCCTTTCCTTATTTGCTCCCCTCTCCACCGAGCAGAGTGCCATGCACTCAGGAAGCTCTGCAGCTGCCTGTTCATCTTCTGGTTGTGCTAAAGTAAGCTCACCCTCCTCCTGGAGACACACTTCAAAGAGCATGTATCACCTGAAAGGAATGATTTTTATAAGCTTCCAAGATATTAGGCCAATCCTGGTTGCCAAATGTGTAACCCACAGCCACCTTTGCCCAAGATCTGCCCAAGCACTCCCAGTCAAGGGGCGACCTGGAGCTGAAATCCAGGGTGCCCACATCTCTCCCAGTCCTGGGGGACCTGGTCCACCCTGAGGAAGGGGGTCCTTCTTCTAATTAGTACATTTACTCAAACCTCGTTAAACCACACACCTACCCAGCAGAGTCTACCCATCTTTTACTTTTCTTTTCTTTTTTAGTATTTTTATTGAGATATCTTTATGCACTATACAGTCCATCCAAAATCTACAATCATTGGCCCACAGTATCATCCCATGGTTGTGTATTCGTTACCATGATCATTTTTAGAACATTTGCATCACTCCAGAGCCACCTTTTTCTAATTGACACACGTGGGTGTAGCCCAAGCTTCTGAGTGAAAGGGAAGAAGATTCAAAATGATTCAGTAAACTGATAGATTCTAGTTTTATATTTGTCAGAGTGCATATCTACTTATTTTTAAAAATTTCTTCCAAAAAGATATTTGTCCATTGAAATAAATACATATGTTAATATATACATATTTATAAACACACATACATACATATGGATGGGTAGATAGATCTTGATTTAGGGTAAAAATGAAGAGAAATGTTTACCTAAATGTTTAAGGGAATGCATTCATCCATTAATTACGAACTCATTCCAGAGGATATCAGAATACCATCATTGAAAGAAAAACCTGTCATTTTTCTTTCAACAAATTTATTAGAACTGTACTATTTAAAGATGACCATCTGTGACCCAGAAAGAGATGTGAGATTTCACATGCTCTGCTCTGAAGATACTACAGATATTTCTCCCCAGTGGTCAGAAAGGCCAACAAAATAGGAGGAAGCCCGGGCAACTGTAAACTCTTTACTCTTCTTGCATAGAGCATGTGCATCTCCTCTTGGATCACTGAGCATGGCTTTGTTCACTGCTCTACTGGTCCTTAAAAGAGCAAACAAAAATAACCAAAGGGATGTAATAACTCTTCTGTATGAGAATAATTTTTCATAATCATGAAAGGTTAGAGGTGGAAGGGACCTTTGAAATATCTAAGTTATTAATATCTTCATTTTACAGAGAGAAATAGAGATCTGAAGAGGTTCAATAACTGGTACTTCATTTCTTATCTTAGAAAGGCCAGATTATTATCAAACCACCCATGTTTCCTCTTTCCCCCAACGTCTAGTGGCCAGGAACATCTAGCTATAGCTTTGTTTTTCCTGTACTGACCAGTTCACATGGGGAAATAGCAAATCCTTTTAGATAGGCATGATCTCTAAAATACTGACCTCATTATATTTATTTCAATAATTCATAATAAAAGTTATAATTATAGACCAGTCCACTGTTTATCCATAATCATAGACCAGTCCACTGTTTATCCTAAATAGCCCTAATTTATCTTTTTTTTGAAACAAAAATTTTATTTCCAGATAACTTCAAGTTTACAGATAGTTGCAAAATTAATACAAAACCCATGTGAACGCCAGCGTCCCCCACCCGTCTACCTGGATTCACCAACTTTGAACATTTTGCAACATTTCCTTATTCTATTCATCTGTCTATCCAGCCATTATTCATCTGTCATCATCATCATCTTCATCATCCATCATCATCTGTCTATGTATCTTCTAAATATTTGAGAGTAGATGGCATACATCATGTGCCTTAAACACTTTCTACTTCTGTGTACGTTTCCTAAGAACAAGGATCCTGATTTAACTTTTGAATCCATCTCCAAAGCAAGTAGAGTGATATTTCCCTGGGTCAGAATTTTGTAACAGCGAAGTCATGCGGCTTGAATATTTTTTTAAAAGAATCCAAGAATCTGCTGTGTTAATGTACCCAAATGTATTACTGTTTACTTTTGTTCGCTGTAGACACGATTGTAGGTGATTTTTCTATGGATGTAAGTAAAAGAACTGTACGACAGGGTTGGCAGGCTAATTTAGTGGCTTAGTTATTTTAAGTTTTGATTCTTTTTTTTAATATCAGTTTAGCAAAGAGCAGTAGCGAGAATCTTGAAATCACATCGCCTATTATTTAAGGTGCAGTGTCACCATTTACTGACCTCAGCCCATTGACTTGAACTAAGATTGCTAAAAAGAATTGAACGAATAAATATAACTCCTGGTATTTAAATAAAACCAAGAATCTGTAACAAATGTTAAAAAAGTAAATGAGACTTAAAGACATAATCCCCAAAGAAAGATTTATACATTTCTTGATCTTGCAATATTTCACACTGCAAAAAAACAAAAAACTGCAATAGATACTTCCTTCAGCATCCTTTTAATCTGGATATTTTATATGTCTTTAAATGTTTTGCATTCCAGAGAATATATTTGATATTTTCCATAAATAAATTATACAGAATTTCAAAAACAGGCCCCAGAATACGTTAAGAAAATGGGTTATATTTAAATTGTTCCTTTTTTCTTAATTTCACTTCGCCTCCTACTACACCTCTGCTTCCTATAATTAATATTTTGTGCAATGAGTACCACAAGTTCTAGTTTTCAAAACATCCCGCTAAAAACTGATGCCAGCTATTTTATAATCCTGTCTCCTTCAAGCTATTAGAAATAGTAAATTCTCCAAGACTTGATGTGTGTCGAAACAGAGCCCTAATGATCATTGTACATTAATTTAAAAAGGGAAAGTTTAGCAAATTTTGTTATGGCAAATTAACTCACTATTGTTGGTGGGTCACAAGAGAGTGTTTTCTGGGAGAAGACTTAGCTCCCTTCCCCTTAAAGCAAAACAAAACAAAAAGCTCGAGTTATTCTATGGATTATGCCTACGGATTAATTTTTGTTAAATTGTAATTTTAGGTGCTTCTTCACCTTAACATCTCATCAGTTTCCGGTGTACAGGAAAATTGAGATAAATTAGCCCCAGAATAGCTATTTTTTATGTGCAAATTTAGATATGACACATTGAAGAAATTCAGAGTTCTGAGAGAGAAAATAGATAATAGAATTAGGGATTTTGAATATAGAAATTTCTTTTTTGTTCTTAAAACCTGAGAGGAGTGAGGTGCATTCTCTCCACATTTTTCTTGTATATGCGCAATGAAGAACGTATCAACTTCAGGCTCACTTTTTATTATCTCACTTCATAAATGTAAACAAAGTTCACTGCTGTCTTTGGCCCATTGAATGGCACTCCATAGTTAAAAACACATTACATACTTCATTTTCATCTGTAAAATTGAAGTAAATGGCAAAGTATACTTTAATTGCCTCCCTCCCAGCTTTCCACTACTAATTGGATATACAGATGGTAAAAAATGCAAGCAAACCCGAACATGCTTTCATTATCAAATAACTGGATAAGACTTGATGACAGTAACATTTTGTTGTCACAAACAGCAATCGTACATTAATTGGCTGTTAATAACATATATTGCATACCACTATACAACTTATTTATACCATCCAAATGATCGGAGTTTCCATTTGGGGAAATAAGCAGCTGATGTGGTGCAGCAGATATTATTTAAAAAGTACACACCTTACAAGTTTTTTTAATTTATTTTTTATTTTTTTATTATCAAACCAAAACAACACACAAAGTGAACATTCTTAACATACAAATGTTCTGTGCATGGTGCACAATCAATGGTTCACAATATCATCACGCGGTAGTATATTCATCACCATGATTATTTTTTAGAATATTTGCTGCACTCCAGAAAAAGAGATAAAAAGGAAAAAGAAAAAGCTCATACATACCCCTCCTTCTCATTGACCACCAGTATTTCCATCTACATAATATATTTTCACCTTTGTTCCCCTATTTTTTTCCTATACCCCTTACCACTCCCTTGCCTTACAAGTTTTACAGTGGCCCTTTTAATTGTGCTAAATTTGCTAAACTTTCCCTTTTTAAATTAATGTACAATGATCATTAGGGCTCTGTCTTCAGCCATTGCTGATGGAAGCCCAGGGAATGGGACTTTGTTAGCCTCTCTGTCTGGTTGATCTGCAAGTCTCTTTTGCTTGCCCCAACTTTTTGCTACCTCCCTCTGAACTTCCAGGCGGGATTTAAAAATCTGCATTGGTTAAAATAACAGTTCTTGATCAGTCCTGCCCAGAGTATTTTAAAGATAAAAGCTGCACAAAAGAGGAAGGAGGAAAGTGACATGGAGTGCTTCCAGGCAGCCACCCCTGCTAGCTGAAGCAGGAAGATGCTCTTCTGCTGCTGCAGATTGGGGATCGGGGGGACGGCCCGCTCTGCCCCCCACGCTGGCCATCCAGGGAAGTCTTGCCTCACTGACTGCTGAACTCATGACCTCTTCCCAGGACCTTAGATTTCAATCTCTGTCTTATGGATCCAGCCCAAGTTCCAGAACCTGCAAAATGTGCATGGGGAGCATTTTGTAGGACAGAGTGCATGGGCTTTGGAGTAAATAAGAGCTGGGTTCAAATGCTCAATTGGAAGTGGTCTGGGCAAGGTACTTGACCTGTCTCAATCTCTCACTTTTGTTGTTTGAAAACAGGCACAGTCTGGGTAGTGCATTTCCTAATTTAACTTTCATGGTCAACTTAGTTGAACACCATAAGTACATGGAGTTTTGAATGGAGCATGAGATTTTGTTGGTTTGTCCAGGTTAGTGTGATCTGAGCAGTGAATAAAGAACTATTTGTGGGGCCCCCTTGGGGAAATGGGGAGAAGGGGGAAGGTGTTCAGCTTCCCCATTTGGAGAATTTCTGATATTCTCGCAAGCAGTGAGGATGATCAAATCAATAGGCCGAACCCTCGTTCTTTGGGTTCACCTTTATGAAACTTATTCCTGCAAAGGACAGGCTAAGCCTATTTAAAATTAGGCCTTAAAAGTCACCCCCGGAGAACCTCTTTTGTTGTTCAGATGTGGCCTCTCTCTCAGCCAACTCACTGCCTTCCCTCCTATGTGGGACATGACTCCCAGGGGTGTAAATTTCCCTGGGAACATGGGACAGAACTGCCAAGAGGAGCCAGAACCTGGCATCATGGGATTCAGAAAGCCTTCTTGACCCAAAGGGGGAAGAGAGGAATGAAGAAAAACTAAAGTTTCAGTGACTGAGAGATTTCAGAGTCAAGAGGTTATCCTGGAGATTATTTTTATGCATTTTATAAATAACCCTTTTTAGTTTATGGTATGTTGGAGTGGCTAGAAGGAAGTACCTGAAACTGTAGAGAGTGTTCCAATAAACTAGATTCTTGTAGATAATTATATAAAGATAAAACCTTTACAGTGTGGCTGTGTGATTGTGAGAACCTTGTATCTGATGCTCCTTTTATCCAGGGTATGGACAGATGAGTAAAAAATATAGATGTAAATAAATAAATAATGGGGAGGTAAAATAAATTAGATAGATGGAAACACTAGCAGTCGATGAAGGGGGGCCAAGGAGTATGGTATATGCGAGTTTTTTTTCTTTTTTTTTATTTCTTTTTCTGGAGTGATGGAAGTGTTCAGAAAAATGATCATGGTGATGAATACACAACTATGTATTGTGACGGTGATGATATTGTGAGCCATTGATTGTGCACCAGGTATAGAAAGTATGAGTGAAGATTTTTTTCAATAAAAAAATTTTAAAAAGCAGGCACAGTAATATCTGTTTGATAAATCAGTAATGGGGTTTAAATAAGATGGTTCATGTAAAGTGTGAGCAGCCGCAGTGGCTGCAAACAGCCAACACTCAGGAAATGCTCTTTTCTTCCTTTTTCCTTTTTCTGAAAGTAGAATAAGAACAAGACTTGATGGACAAGGCTAGTCAGGATTGCAGGCCCCAGAATTCATACTTGATTATCCATACCTATACTAAGAGTCTCAAAATATTTAAATGCTTTTAAAATAGCATTCTTTACAAAAGGGGTTGTTTGGGTTTTTGGGTCTTCAAAGCAGATTTCTTTCTTTCCTAGGATCCCATTCATGCCAGAACAGCCCCTGCAAATATTCAACTTCTCAGCCTTCATCTGCCTTATGTGATTCAGTCTAGCTTTAACATTTAAGCCATACAGTGCACCAGTGTTCATTTGCACAATGTCACTTACATGCACTGATATTTTATTTTAAGTGGAAGCCAAGACAGATATTTGTAAAATGAACCAATCAAAGGTTCTATCACTTGACAGATGTTCTGGCTGGATGCTCTTAGTCTAAGATGACAGTGCTAAGAAACAGTTCTCTTTCATCTTTAATATTTTCTTCAGATTTCCATATATACAGAACATTTCTTCACAGGCTCTGTATTGCCTTAAATTAACTACAAAGCCAAAATGCAAGTACTAATTAAGCTGGATCTCAGGATGCTAATCAGAATTAGACTGTCATGCTTTTGTAAACAGGAAATAAACTTAAAATAGACCCGTCCTAAATTACCCAGCTGCTTGATAAATGTTTTATTGGAACCTGCATGCATCTTCAACTAATAGATAAGGGATCAGTGCCCTGTTGAGAGTTCATTGCATGCTGCTATAGTTTTTTTTTCCCCAGTACAAATAAATTGTATGAAAAATAACGACAGCAGGATCCAAGGTTTTATATAGACTCATCATATCCATTATTTTTTAAAAAGGAGAAAGAAAGGAAATAGAAAAAATGAAAACACTTACTTGTTATAACTTGTTAGTGGTTGAAACTTTTGAGGCGCTTGGTGTTATTATGGTTAGTCTCAGAGAAGGACAAAAAAACCAATAGAATTCATCTCCCTGCAACCAGATCCTCGACTCAAGATTCTCTTGCTCTAAAGAGTCATGCCAGGTGAAGGTTGTATTTATTTAATATCAAACACCTGAATGAAAATGAACAATTTAGGCATATCCAGGTATCAAAACATTATGTTGATAAAATATGCAGAAGACAGGCCAAATAGTTCCACTTTCAATCATGTGTGTAAATATTATATTGAAACTGGAGATCGAGTACACTCTGATTGTAAGATTATAGAAATTCCCATGGAGAAAACTCTTACCCGAGGCAATTTCCCCGCTATGGAACACACACTGATAAGAATAAAATATTAAAAACAATATTCAGTCTTTTAACCATCTTATTTTGTGAGAAGAATTTTTAACTCTTGGGAATTAAGAGAGCAGCTGTCACCACATTAACCAAAGTACTAAAAATCCAAGAAGGCCCGTGTGACACAATTCATAAAGATAGACACAGTGGGTTAAATTGCTTCTGCCAGGTAGGCTGGGACACTTGGGTTCTTTGTGTTTTCTGGAGACACCAACAGGTAGACACGGAAGCCTTAAGGAATCCACCATGATTCCCTTTACGAAGAAAATACAACCAAGCACATGAATTTCTGCTAGTGTGACTAGAGAACAAGTAAGAATCATGAACGCCTAATCAGATTCACAGAGCAATGTGCTTTTTCTAGTATTTTTTTAAATCTGATATATTGCTTATTTATATAGTAATTTGCAGTCATCAACGGTGAATCTAGGGTCCCTACCTAATATACAAAATTATGGTTCAAAGTTCACACTTTTTTTAGAGAACTCTCAAGGTGAAGATTTAAAAATGTTATTCAGTGATACCGTGAGCCATCGATTGTATACGTTGAATGGATTATATGGTATGTGAATATATTCCCAATAAAATTGCATTAAGAAATGCCATTCAGATCACAGCCCAAATACCCTTAAAGAGTGGGATAGAAAGATCAAAGGTGGTGTTTGATCAGAGAAGGTCGGGTTTAACAAACGAATGTGATTGCTGAGTCATTAAATTGATATTTCTTTTAGTCACCAAAATCTTAGAGTAGCTAGAAGTAAAAACCGAAAATTGTGAAATTGTAACCCAGGTTACAATTCTGAAATATGTTATACAACTAATTTTTGTGCTATGCTTTGAAATTCATTGCTTTTTAGTATATATGTTGTTTTTTCACAAAAAAGAAAAAAAAGCCGATTGTGTTGATAAAGAAGAAAATTTATTCTTTCTAGCCGCCTATGCTCTGGAGCAGCTAGAAGGAAAAATCTGAGAGGATGGTATGGTGGCCCATGACAAACTCTGGGATCTGTCCTGTAATTACTTGTTGAAGAGTGCTTTGAAAACTATTGCTTTTTTCTCTCTTTGCTTTGTATATATGTTATATTATACAATTAAAAAAATAGTTTTAAAAAAATGCCATTCAGATCATGGTGATGAATATACAACTGAAAAAAAAATGCCATTTACAAACAATTAGAAGACAGGACATTTTAAAACTACACGGAGTGATGTGTTCAGTAAAGTAGATTGTGTGTCCTTTGGACAAATCACTTCTCCGTTTTCCTCGTGTGTTATATGAGAAGGTTGTACTTGATAACCACTGCAGGATCTCCCAGTTCTAACAATTTTTTCCTTGAAGCACACAAGATAATGAAGAATCACAGATTGATAAGAGTGAGAGAAATGCTCAACTCTTTGCTTATCTCTATTTCCTAAATTTTCTACAAGGAATATGCATTCCTTTTGTAAATAAAGAAGCACTAACTGATTTTGTGTATATGTGTGTATATATATATATATTTAATTTAAGATACAAAGGGGTAGAAACCCTAGAAAATATCTCACTTAACAAATGAGGACTCAGAAGAGTAAGAACTTTAAGTGATTTGCCCAAATGAACACAGTCATTTAATGCTGAATCTAGGAACCCGACGTAATTCTTTGACTCTTAGGCCATTGCTCTTTGGTGACACATGTGAAACATTAATCATAAAATAGCAGTGATCTCCATCAGTTAACAAGAATAAAAAAAACCCTCACTTGATTTTTTCATCCTCCTATCAGGATTTAAAAGATATCAAGGCCTAGCAATAAAACCAAGAATTTAAAGAACTTGAAGGCTAGGCACTTCTTTGTAAAGTACACAAATCCTGCAGTAGACCAGCCCCACTTTTTCCTGCTCTGAGCTTGCAGGTCCAGATTTTGGAGATCTATTTCCACTTGTTTCAGTTAGCCATGTGTGTATTTGCAGAACACAGAATGCACGTGTTTCTCCCCACAAGCCTAGGGGCAAATGTCTAAAGCCCTTGGGCGTGTTGTTTCCTAGCAAAATAATCCTGAAAATCCCTGTCTATCTCTGGAATGAGGCCACCTTTGCATACTCGGCATTTTGGCAACCTGTCTTTCCTCACCCTTCGAAGTATGAAAACCTAAAAGAGAAGTGACACCGGTTTTTGTAGATCACTTGCAACCTAATCTTGCTTTGCCATTTACTTTTTAACTTTAACGGCATTGGGAGACAATGACTTTTGAGTACAAATTTTTTTTAAAGAGCAGTATACTAGGAAAAGCACGTGGCTCTGTGAGTCTGATTAGGTATTCTTGACTCTCGGCCACAAATTTTCTTACGTGCTCTCTGTTCACACTAGCAGAGATTCAGCACAGTATTTATGAAGATATCTGATAATCATTATTTACTGGCAGAGAGTGCAAGACATGGTTTTATTGGCTAGTGTTAGTAAAACATCAAAGTGCTTTCTTAGAAAGCAGTGCTGTTTCCCGCCTGTTTGGTGTGCATGAAATCAGTGAACCTAATAAAGCAGGGAAGGCTCATTAGAAAGAGAAACAAAGTTCCCACTGCCCTTTATGAGCTGGGCAGCTACCACACAAGAGATCAAAGCACCTGGCCATGGTGTCTGTACATCTGTTTTCTTTTTATCCGACCTGTTATTTGGTTAGTTGTTTGACAACATCAAAGCTTTCGGCCATTAGGTTCTTTGGTCCATATGGAACCAAATTCATTTTGCTAATCCATCTGGTCTAGGATGTGAATGTTTCCGATAACTGCAGGTCACCGGTGTGAGTGAAATGAATTTATCATTCGCTTTTAGGAGCCACATTCTCTTCATCAGTCTGGGGACAGAGATGTCGTAGCTCATGCGTCTTGCAAAGTTGCCCATTTCACTGAAGAAATATCATACGAAACTTAGAATCCAGGAAAAAGAAGTCTCTCTCTCTCTCTCTCTCTCTCTCTCTCTCTCGTATAATAGCTTTATTGAAATAAAATTCATATCCTGTGCAGCTCACCCATTTAAAGGATATACTTTGGTGGTTTGGGGTATATTCGCCGACTTGTAAAATTTTAGAATATTTTCATCATCCCATAAAGAAACCCCATAGTAATTATCAGTCACTCCCCATTCCACTGCACTCTAACGCCTTCCCCCATCCCTTTGACCACTAACAACTTGATACCTCCATGGATTTGCCTATTCAGGACATTTCATCTAAATGGAATCATATAATATGTGATCATTATACTTTTACTTAGCACAGTGCTTTCAAGATTCTTCGATGATTTAGTATCTTTTAATTACCACATAATATTCCATTATATGGATGTACTGCATTTTATTTCTCTGGGCATCAGTTGATGAACATTTGGATTTTTTCCACTTTTTGTCTATTATGAATAATGCTGTTATGAGCATTCAGGTACAGGTTTTTGCGTGGAACCATGTTTTAATATTTCTTGGGTTTTGCCCAGGAGCAGGATGGCTGGGTCACATGGTAGCTCTATGTTTACCCTTTGAACTATTCTCCACATTTAACATTTTCACCAGCAGTGGGTGAGGGTGCCAGTTTCTCTTTATCCTCACCAACACTTGTTATTGTCTGTATTTTTTATTCTAGCCATCCCAGTGCGTTTGAAGTAGTATTTCGTCGATTTGTATGTATTTCCCTAAAACCGTGGATGTTGGTTTTGATTTGTATTTCCCTAAAGGCATGGATGCTCCCATGCTTGTTGCCATTTTTTGTATCTTGTTTGGAGAAACATCTATCGAGATACTTAACCATTTTTTAACACGGTTATTTGTCTTTTATTATTGCATTTTTAAGTTATTTAACTATTCTAGATGCAGATCCTTTAGCAGATAATATGTTTTGCACAATCTGATCTTTTTAATTTTATTAACATATTCCCTGATAATTGTGTATTTCCTGTTTTGGTGAACAGGAAACTCCTTTAAATGGAAGCATGAGTCATAATAGAGGAAATAAAGCACGTTTCAGAACCCTCTCCTTGCCAAATATACAAATTAAAAAAAGAAACACCCTATTAATATTAGAACAAGGACTTGGTATTAACGTTACCATGGCCACTTCAGTTTTGTTCCAATACTAATAATTATTTAATTCACGCACGGATTTACAGTTTACCATGAACTCTGACATACGTAAGCACTTATAATCTTCCTACCTTCTCTATGGAATCCTATAATTATCTTATTTTGCTAATGAAAAAAGGGAGAGAGGGAATGTACTTGGTAGAGTACCTTGCCATATTTAAGATTAAGTGTGGCCCAAACACCAGCTCTATACATGCCAAAATATTCGGGCCAAAGTTCATTCAATGAAAAACAAAAACTATAAAATCAGTAGATATGCAAAATAATTTTTCAACAGTGTTATCCATTGGTATGCAATAACGTGAGGTGAAGAGTAAAACACCAGGCCTATGTAGCAATAAAAAGGCCATAGTGAATAACTATAGAGAGCAAACATCCAAAAAACCTAATTTATCTTTTGTCGTGTCTGATGACACATAGGTCTAATCCCCCACCCCCACACCTTGAGAGGGTGCATTAATACTGGAGAGCTCAACTGTGCCATAGAGCCTGCGTCTTGAGTTTTTACCTAATAGTGATGGATGTGCTCAGAGAATAGTACACACTACTCAGCCACTGATTTACTGGGCAAGTTACGTGATACCGGGCCAACCGCAAACCTCTGCTGGCTTCTGCTTCATCATCTGTGAAATCTAAGATGCCTACAGATTCTTGCCACCTGATCTCTATGATGATCTGGATTAGGTCTTAAATAAAATGAGGACAGAACAATAGCCTGGGGAAAAAAAAAAAAAAAGAAATTCAGACTTCCAGAATGTAAACCCTGAGCCTGACAATGCAAGCTGGCCATGTGGTGGCATGTGGGAGAGGATAGCTGTTTTCTAAATCGATGTAAGTCCATCTATAAGCATATATCAATACTAAATAAGATAATAGGGCAGATCTCTATCGATTATAAAGCGCTGTACAAGTGTCTGTGTTATTCATTATCATATACACACCATTAATCTCTAAGTCTTGGCCTAAAATAGTACACAGAGGAAAATAAAAGCACATGTGGCTGTGCCTTTAATTTCCTAGAGAAAACTCAGGATATAAATCCAAAATGACATTACCCAAAAGGGTTACATTTAAATTGATTAGCCAGTTTTGGAGGAAAAAACAGTCTGCAACTGTAGAAAAAAGGGAAAATCTCTACTTTTTTTTTTGGACATATCCACCTCCCCTTCCACCTGCTGTATTTTCCAGCTGGAGTCTTTAGCTCCCTTCTCACCAGTGGTGAGGTCAGAAATACCAGTGCAGGGGAAAGAGGGTGAATGAGATGTTTGCCCTCCCTGGTTGTAAGTGTCGGCCAGGGGGTTGCATTCCTTCCTGAATTCTGATGAATCTCTTGACTTGACCCTGTTTGGAAAATCTTCAAATATAAACGCGATGATTACATTGGTTGGAGTGCCTGAAGAATGTAAACTTCAGAAAGCGTGCTGAGGCTACTTCAGCAATTCAGGGGAAACCAGCTCTCAGTCAAGAGCCACTTTTAAAAAATAAGTATTATTTTTTTTAAGGCAGAACTTCCACCTTTGCATAAGAATATCAGCTTTCTATTTAAAATTGCACCGAGGTATAGAAGGAACAGACATTTCCGCCCTATACAACCGACTTTAATCAGTTGAGATGAAGTGCCCGGGCACTCCAGGAATTCTTAAGACTGGTCTTTCATTTCCTGCTATTCATAGGAAAACTCATTGAAAACCTAGTGAAGAGAGGAATGACTGAGCTTCTGATCCAAGAGCCCATCTTCTATAACCACATTGAAAATTCTTAAGCGTGCTTCCTACTTTCAACAGTCTTCCATTTTTGGATTTGATCGTTAACTTACTTGATGCATAAGACAACTGTGGAATGTAGATCTTTGGCTTTGGCTCCGGGATAAGTAGTATCAGTAGAGACAATAGAAGAGAAAATCTCAAAGTGCTCACCCCTGTGGACACATGCTGCCCATATCTCGCCCTCCCTGTGCACTCTGGCCCCTGCTAATATCAGAGAACCAGGAAATGTTGCTTCCAAGGAAGTAGCCTCTTGAGGAAGGAAGTGGGCGGTGCAGGAAAAACAAATCAAAAATTTTCCCAGAATAGAATTCGTCTCTTACCACGACTAAAAGCTCCCCACCCTGACTCTGAGTCCCATTGGACAGTGACGCACATGTCAAAACCTGTCTTAGCCTGCCCGTACTCATAAGCACATGTGAATATTTCCTGAAATTAATATCACTGGCATTTGTAGCCCTCAGATTCCACTTGGGCTCTCAAGCCCTTTAATAAACAGAAGTATCTGCACATTTGTTCCCACTTTGCAAAAGGTTTTACATTCCTCCAACACCACTAAAAGCAAAAAATTCTCTACGTCTGGAAATTTAATGGGCGTGAATTTCATGGACAAGCTCTTATGAATGACAGCACTGAAATCTGCTTATAGGCAAAGAGATCTTCTGGAAAATGGACTCCAGTTTAGGTTACATGTTTCAAACACCCAATATCTTCATTATTTTCATAAAAGCTTTATGGTTGTGTTATAGAGCAAACATAAACATAGTTAATTTATATTATCTCCCCCAAAGAATTGCTGCAGGCTTGAAGGGTAAATGAGTAATTATTTTTCTGTCCATCTGGATCGAAGTAACCTCTTTAAATCAAAAGATAAGAATGTTTTCAGGGAAAAAAAAAGTTGTTTTTGTGTCAGATACTTTATACGCTTTCAGAGCTTGTAGTCTTCCAAAAATTGCATAATCTGATCATGGCAATTTGGGGTAAAACCGATGCTCAAGAAACAGCTTCTTAAACATACACTAAATATATTTCCCTTTTTTATTGGTGTTTGTTTCAGACATTCTTCACATTTTTAGGAAATCTTTTGATTTGTTTCTGTTTTACTATGTAATGTAAAACTCTCCACCTTTTACTGAAACATATAAACCACTGAAAAATTAAAAACGATATAAAGGAACAGTTGAAACCAGTTTTAAAGACTTGAAAGCTAAAATGAATTTTTCAAATTATAATGGTCCACTTTCATATATATATACATACATATATATTCCTAACAGACCAGTAAAAATGGAGTGCAACTCGTTTATTGGAAATTGACATTCCAATGGTGTTAGCCAACCAAGTAATTCCTTTTAAAGTTTCCTGTGCAAAAATGTATACAAAGGAATGTTTCTATACCAATTAATGTTGATAGCTTGTTCTGGAAAGCTAAGTTAAACTAAAAGTTAGTTTCATGTGTTCGCTTTTTACCACTTTTAATGAATATCATTTGGTGGTTAATTTTTTTTTCTAGGTTTTTTAAAGCCGTGTTTCATTTTAGAATAATAGCAAGGGAATGATTAAAAA
This sequence comes from Myrmecophaga tridactyla, assembly GCA_004026745.1. Lineage (NCBI taxonomy): Eukaryota > Metazoa > Chordata > Mammalia > Pilosa > Myrmecophagidae > Myrmecophaga > Myrmecophaga tridactyla. The sequence goes on from PVIY010017789.1 coordinate 23,263, forward strand.
ATAGGCAAAATCCAGAAAGCAAGTCTTCACAGAGGTGCGTGGATTGTCATGTCATAAATGAACAAGTAAAGTTCTTTAAAGAAAGCACAGCTGAACTATGTACAGAGAAAGATACTGCACAGCATTTTAGGCAATTGATGGACTTTGGGAGGTTGGGGCAATTTGGTTCCGATGGGCCAGGGGAGTGATTTTCGTTTCACACCTCCTCTATGCACTGCTGTGTGCTAAATGATGAGGTATAATGTTCCACATTGTTCTTTAACAAACCTATAGCACCACTCTCCCCCATTTTGCAAATGAAGAAATGGACGCATGCATATTTTGGAAGATGCTGCAGTTGGAACTGTTGGAGCTAAGATTGCAGCCAGGTCTCTGATTCCAAACACTGAGCTCCTCTGCTTATGACAGAGAAAGAAGCTTCAGTATCCAGAAACAGAGTGGTGGAAAAGAACCGTATCACAGGAAAATAAACAGCAGAAATTGTGAAGAGGAGCGAGCGTTCCGGAATTACCAGGTGGTGCTGAGACTTGGAAAATCGTTTTTTGGAATTTTACAGTTGTGCCTACAAGATTAGACAGCTCTGTTTTCAGCAGCTAGAATTGGAGAACTTCTAATGAAGGAGCAATTGGATGGCGAGGAATAAGGGGAAAGTAAAAAAAAATACATACGATATATCCTTGCCTTGTAAACACCATATCTATGCTACATAAAACATCATCAGGTATACTCAATGAAATACTGATGTGAAATGTAATTTGAGCATGGTAGCTCAAAACCCAATATAGAATAATCTACATGAGCTAGCCTTTTGAGATTTCATTTTTCTACCATAGTCTGAAGAGATTTAAGATGTGCAGCTTTCTCCATTCCTTTTCTGATTTATGATCGTACAGACACATGATTAAAAGGGTTAAATAAAAATGCTTTTGAGACTGGTCCTATATTTTTTGACGTAATGAAATTCCCTGCGATAAATCCTACTGCACAACACCATGAATGCAAAAGTTGCCAAATAAATTTAAATCGATGAAAATATTGGAAAGGTCTAACTTCGTAAATGTCAGGAGAATTTCAACTTTCTTCACTATCTCTTAGGAGAAGAGCTAAGTTTAGCCTCTCACTTGGCAATGCTTTCCTTTCTAAGACCTTTGGAAGGCAGTTTTTCCCATTATGTAGAATGGGTCCTCGAGTGATGATTCTGTTCATCAGCCAAAGTTTGAGGCTATTGGGGTGTACTTCCAGCACCAATCATCCAAGCCATTGGCACCCCACTTTCTCCATGGAGAGGCCGAGCTGGTGGCACAAGAGAGTCTTTTGTTTGTAGGGAAAATTTGTGAAAGGCGATGACCCTCGTTTAGGGCTGAAAAAGTCCAGTGAGTTGAAAGTGGCTAAGAATTGAAGACTCAAGAGATAGTCCCTTCACTTTCCTGTGCTCAGGAATGACAGCTCAGGAGTAACCTCTGTTACTCACTTGGCAGAAGTCTGTGCCATTGAAGTTTGAAAAGCAGTCAGCTCACACCTTCCTATGTGCGGTTGCATTTCATCACTCAGCCCTCGGCCTGGCTTGCTGACACGCCTGGCTGTACCTGGAAGGTTGTCGCTGAGCTCTCCCTTCCCAAGGCCATTGATCCACAGTGAACACTTAACAATCCCCATTTCAAGCTCTGTGTATTGCAGGTTGCACTTTAATGCTCTAATAAATCAAAGGCAAATTGCACGTATTTAGTACCTAAAGCCATGACATGGATTCGCTGTGGAAATAGAAAAAATAAATATGCCGTGTGTGTCCCCATCCCTCTTAGCCACAGAATGCAGTATTTGTGAAGTACGTGCTACAAAATTGATGAGCTGTGAGGGATCCCAAGACACATGTGTCTCTTTTCTTAAGGGAAGTCAGAAAATAATATCTGTTAACAAGAGCCAAAAACTATACTGTCCGATTTGAAGTGTTCCCTTATTGATAGTTCTATGTGACAGTTTGTGCTTTAAAGCAATTCTTGCTTGGGGATCAGAATTATGGGATATAAAATGACTTTCTTTAGCAATTCCACCTGAACTGCAATTGTCCCACAAGTCACTCTGCTCAGAATTCCATCTTTACCTGGATCACTCTTATTCGTCTGTGCTGCACATTTAAATCCTACATTTCCTTTCTTCTCAGTGTGTGGGTGGTTGATTGGGAGAATGCTTGTCCACCGGGCAGGACACCCTCGTTCGATTTCCGGCCTTCAATGCCCCTCCCGCCCTCCAAAGGACTGAGCTTCCTTCCCACCTCAATCATAATCACCCACTCAATTATGAAACAGTCTAGTGTACAGCATGTTACTTTTACTTAGGATTTATTCTATTGCTTTTTTTTTTCAATTTCATCCATATGTGTTACCTCTACAAGTATATAGGAACACATTCAACGAAAGAAACATATCTTTTATGTTTCCTGTATTTTTGTGTAATGGCAAAAATCGTTCCCAAAGTGGGAAAATAGGAGTCAAAGTTGCAAGCTTTTGACCCAGGAAAATCAACATAATTTATTTAAAAGACAATGTTTAATCATTTTTTAAAATATTTTTATTGAGAAATCTTCACCCCTGTACATTCCATACATGGTGTGTAATCAGTGGCTCACAGTATCATCACATAGTGGTGTATTCATCACCATGATCATTTTTTAGAACATTTGTACCACTCAAAAAAAGAAATAAAAAGAAACAACTCATACATACCATTCCCTTTACCCTTCGCTGTCATTGACCACTAGTATTTCCATCTACACAATTTATTTTACCTTTTGTCCCCCCCCATTATCTATTTATTTATTTATTATCCATATTTTTTTTTACTCATCTGTTCATGCCCTGGATAAAAGGAGCATCCGACACAAGGTTTTCATAATCACACAGTTGTTTAATCGCTTTTAAGTATAAAATTGATAAGACATCGTCTTTTGCCCTCCTGATGCTCACAGCGTAACGGGGTAAACCAGCACATCCAGTAGCCACTATACACATGAAAATGAGAGCCTCTTTTGTTGCTCAGATGTGGCCTCTATCTCTCAGCTAACAGGACAAGCAAGCTCCCTGCCCTCCCCCTGTCTACGTGGGACATGACTCCCAGGGGTGCGGACCTTCCTGGCAATGTAGGATAGAAATCCTAGAATGAGCTGGGGCTCAGCATCAAGGGATTGAGAAAACCTTCTCGACCAAAAGGGGGAAGAGCAAAATGAGACAAAATAAAGCGTCAATGTCTGAGAGATTCCAAACAGAGTTGAGAGGGTATCCTGGAGGTTATTCTTATGCATTAAGTAGATATCATCTTGTTATTCAAGATGTAATGGAGAGGCTGGAGGGAACTGCCTGAAACTGTAGAGCTGTGTTCCAGTAGCCATGTTTCTTGAAGATGATTGTATAATGATACAGCTTTCGAAGTGTGACTGTGTGGTTGTGAAAACCTTGTGTCTGATGATCCTTCTGTCTATCTTATCAACAGACGAGTAAAACATATGGATTAAAAATAAATAAATAATAGGGGGAACAAGTGTTAAAACAAATTTAGTAGATTGAAATGCTAGTGATCAATGATAGGGAGGTGTAAGGGGTATGGTATGTATGAATTTTTTTTTGTTTTCTTTTTATTTCTTTTTCTGAATTGATGCAAATGTTCTAAGAAATGATCATGATGATGAATATACAACTATGTGATGATGTGAATTATTGCTTATATATCAAGAATGGAATGATCATATGATAAGAATGTTTGTGTTTGTATATCATTAGGTTGAGTAAAAAAAAGAAATTGTTAAATGCACAAAGGAGGAAGTGAACTGGAGGTATATGTTGGACATGCACACTTCCTGGACAGCTGTGATTGAACAAGTACTGTGTGCCTTTGGGGTGTTATGTTGTATCTTACCTCCAGTCACAAGCCAAGTCAGTTATCAGCGCTGTGTCACTGAGACCCATCTACTGTCACTCATTCATTTGCCACGAGCACTCAATTCAAGCTTTTCCTCCTCTACCATTTTTACTGTCTCTGGAAAGTAGCAGAGGTGAATCGGTAAAGTCAGAAGTGGAGGAAGATAAGGGCACAAAGGGATCAGATTTTCCCCTCTCGGAAGTGGCAGTTGGTTTGTCTCCTTTCACCTTTCTCTAAGAGTGGCCTTTCCATGTTCCTGAAGAAGAAAACATTGCCTGGGTGGGTATGCATCTGGCAGGACGATTGCACATCAATCTCCATGGCTGGTACAGAAATAAGGGCCCTTCAATAACACTTGACAATATGCCAGTTCCACCAGTGATAAGAGAAGTCTGAAAAACCAACAAACATCACAGGCCACAAGCTGTATTGCACAACGTGGTGCAACAAAGCCACATCAAACAAAGCAAATAGACATGCTATCCTGAAATCCTGCCAGTTCTGGAAATTAGGAGAGTGGCTTCTCTAAAGAATTATTAAAAGAGTACTAAATTGATGGTTTAAGTATGCTCTCCTCTGTTATCCTCATTTGCATATTTTTCATTCTCTTTGGCCATGTTGGAGATTCCCTACTTATTAATAACGTTTCCTCTTTCTCTGTCAGCTTGCAAGTTATTCTTTAGGATATGCAAAATCTTTATTTTGGAAAAAAAAGTGCCCAAGAGTAATTTATTCAGCGTACATTTTCTTATAAAGAGAAAGAGAGTACTTACTCTGAAATGTATCAAATTACCAAATTCCCCTTAAACATCAGTTTAAGATTTTATTGCACAGTTGGATCCTTTTACAGATGTAGCTAAGGCTCCCAAAAGATGAAATTTCATTATTGAAATAGAGTCAGGGAAGGGAAAGGAATCTGCTATGAGACATCTTTTCACTGGAAATGGACACCCCTGGAATTCCCTATTTGATTCATGGGAGAGACCAATTTAATTTTTTATTTTTTAAGTATGCGCTCCTTTAAAATAGTGTATCATTGGTTTTGTTTTTTTTTTTTAACTTTTTTTTAATTGTAGAGTATAACATATATACACAGCAAAGAAATAAAAAAACAAGTTTTCAGAGCTCTCTTCAAAAAGTGATTAAAGGACAGATCCCAGAGTTTGTCATGGGCTACCATGCAATTCTCCCATATTTTTCCTTCTAACTGCTCCAGAATATAGGAGGCTAGAGGGCTTATATACTTTTTTATCATCGCAATCGACTCTTTTTTTCTTCTTTTTTTGTGAACAATGACATATATACAAAAAAAGCTATAAACTTCCAAGCACAGCACCACAATTTGTTGTAGAACATATTTCTACAGAATTAAATGATTCAGCATTCATATTCATTTGTTAAGTCTTGTCCTCTATGTATAATTCCACCATCACCTTTGATCTTTCCATACCTTTCATTAGGGTTGTTTGGGCTATGGCAATTCTAAATTTTTGATATTGGAAAGGTCTGTCACTAATATGGGGTAGGGAGATGGAACTATCTGATGTTCTGGAGAGGCTGGGCTAGGTTTCAGGACTCATCTGGTCCAGGGACCCATCTGGAGGTTGTAGGTTTCTGGCAAGTTGCTCTAGTGCATGGAATCCTTGTGGAATCTTATAAATTGCCTTGGGTATTCTTTAGGATCAGCTGGAAACGTCCTGGTTGGGGGTTGGCAGGTTATGATAGGTAGCAAGGTCTACCTGAAGCTTGCATGAGAGCAACCTCCAGAGTAGCCTCTTGACTCTATTTAATAACTCTCTCTCTGCCATATCACTGGGTTTTAAATCATAATTTCCTAACATTTTCCCAAGTTTCCAATACTTATATGTTTTCTGAAAATCTGAATAGTCCTGATAAATTCAGCAAGACATTCTTCTTCAATCTTTATATAGAAGTGTATGTTGTCATTTCTGCATATTTCAAGAATATATGTGAAGCATGGATGGGACTGATGTCCCTGGAGTTTTACAGTGCACAGCTTGTGTAACTGTGAGCTGCAGGCCTGGGTATTTGTGCACACACACATATGTATACTCACTTTGCTTTGCTTTCCCTTCCCTAGTTACATACCACCAATAATAACTCCTAAGGAAAATTCTGCTTTCTTAATGCTTGTAGGTTCATTATTGGGGTGTTTTTTAATGTTGATATTATCACACAGAACTTTTATTGAAAGTCTTTCACCTTGCCTCTGAATGGAGACTAAAGAGGGGAGCAATAAATTAATATTCAATTTAAACTCCCACTACATTAAACATCTCTTCTTCAAACTTGGAGATTCAAAAAGAAAGTATAAGCCATTTTTTTAACCTATACTGTAGTAAATAGAAAGGCATATCAAATAAAAATTAAGAAGGTGCCCTTGAGTGAAACAAACTTTGGTTAGGCCAAATGAATGAGCAGAGTTCAAAACTAGAAACAAACATTTAGTCAAATGGAAAACATTCCTGGATGTCTGCCTTTCAGGCCTGCCTGCCTCCGGAGCTGTCATATGGTGATATTGAAAATACTTCATGTATCACAGAGATAACACAAGGATTAAAGGCATGTTTGAAGTTCTCGGAACTATTCTGCAAAAGCCACTCTAGAACACACAAACACTGTCAATAATGCTGTGCAGTCCATCTTTATAAACAGGCTATTATTTTCATCCATTTAATCTTTCTCTTATATTTTCTGACCTTGAAATATCACCTTATAATTATCATTGTTAAATTACTCTTCTTTTGCAAAATGAATGCCCAAGGCAATATAGTATCACTTCATAAACCACGACAAGCAGAAAATAATGTCTTAGGAAATGAATAAACAAATATTCACTCATTCATTCATGTCGAGTATTGTACTAGGCACTAGATATAGCAATAAACAATGCAGATACCTTCCCTTCCTTCTTGGAACTTACAGATTCACAGGGGAGATGGCAATTATTGCGTGTTCCAAAGAAAAGCACACTGCTATTAAATTGTATGATAACAGAATGACCTAACTTAGTCTAGTCAAAAGCCCAAGATAACAAATGGGGGTAGAAGCACCTGTGGAAGCCTGGAAAGCTAGCATGGCTGGTCATCTTTTTTTTAATTTTTTTTTTAACATAACAACATACAAACCAAACGTTCTTACCATGTGATCATTCCATTCTTGGTATATAATCAGTAACTCACAGTATCATCACATAGTTGTATATTCATCACCATGATCATTTCTTAGAACATTTGCATCAATTCAGAGAAAGAAATAAAAGAAAAAAGAAAAAACTCATGTATACCATACCCCTTACCCCTCCTCTCATTGATTGCTAGTATTTCCATCTACCCAATATATTTTAGCCTTTGTTTCCCCTATCTTTTTCCTATACCCCTTATCACACCCTTTCATTGATCACTAGCATTTCTTTTTTTTTTTTGCCTTTTAAAAACGGAAATTTAATAAGTTGCTAGTTTACAGTTCTAAGGCCAAGAATATGCCCCAATTAAAACAAGTCTATAGAAATGTCCAATCTAAGTCTTCCAGGGAAAGATACCTTGGTTCAAGAAGGCTGATGAAGTTCAGCGTTTCTCTCTCAAGTGGAAAGACACATGGTGAACACAGAAAGGGTTTCTCTCTTGGCTGGAAGGGCACGTGGTGAACACGGCGTCATCTGCTAGGTTCCTCTCTAGCTCCCTGGGAAGCGTTTTCCTTCTTCATCTCCAGAATTCGCCGGCCAGTGGACTCTCTGTTTTGTGGTTCTGTGGTGTTCTGTAGTCCTTCTCTTCTCCCTCTGAATCTTTTGTAGGATTCCAGTAAAGTAATCAGGACCCACCTAGAATGGGTGGAGACACATCTCCACCTAATCCAGTTTAACAACCACTCTTGATTGAGTCACATTTCCAGGGAGCTGATCTAATTACAGTATCAAACATGCACTACTGAACAGGGATTAGAAGAAACGGCTGCCTTTACAAAATGGGATTAGGATTAAAACATGGCTTTTCTAGGGTACATATATCTTTCAAACCAGCACAATCATTGAGTTGTAGGATCTCTTTATATATTCCTGGGTAGTAAGACCCTTATCAGATATGTAGTTTCCAAATATTTTCTCCCCATTGAGTAGGCTGCTTTTTCACCTTTGAAACACAAAAGTATTAAATTTTGAGGAAATTCTGTTTATTTTATTATTATTATTATTTTGGCATGGTCAGACTCTGGGAAAATGTTTTTCTCCTTCATTGCTTTGTGCTTTGGGTGTAAGGTCTAAGAAACCATCTCCTACCACGAGATCTTGGAGATGCTTCCTTACATTTTCTTCTAGGAGTTTCATGCTTCTGGCTTTTATAATTAGGTTTGTGAGCCACTTTGAATTAATTTTTTTTTTTTTGAGAAACTCTTAAGAGCTGCAAACCTAGGAAGCCCCCATGTTTTCATGAGTTTTACTTCAAGAACCCCACCAGATTCTCACAGTGAAGATACAAGAAAAATCCTCATACTTGTGGCAGGGGCAAGAGAAAAGTAACCATTTCAAAATACTCCAGAGCACACTCTCCACTCAGCAAGGAAGGCCACTCAGCAATGGAAAAGACTTTACCAGAGCCTTGTCTGGTGTGGGGAAAAAGAAACTATCTATCTCCAGTCCCCTCTAGCCTTCTTGTCTCACCTAAAGGGGGCATGGGAAACTGAGAAAACCTTGTGAAAAATCACAGCCCAGGCACACAGGTCCACTCTAAGATTGACACTCAATCACAGGGTTTATAGGATACTTCTCTCCCCAGTATCTTACCAGCACATCAATAGGACTCCAATTTAATAACAATGGATTACAGCTGAAAGATCTGCATTTGACACTATTTAAAGATTTTTTTTTAAGGAAATGTAGAGACCCAGGACTCAGGCTCCCCTTCCATTTATATGCATCTTTAAAAAATCAGTCCTTGTTCTAGTTTGCTAGCTGGTGGAATGCGATATACCAGAAACAGAATGGTTTCTAAAAAGCGGAATTTATTAAGTTGCAAGTTTATAGCTCTAAGTCCATGAAAATGATCACTAGCATTTCAATCTACTAAATTTATTTCAACATTTGTTCCCCTTATTATGTATTTTTAATCCCTATGTTTTACTCATCTGTCCATACCGTAGATAAAAGGAGCATCAGACACAAGGTTTTCATGATCACATTATGAAAGCTATATCATTATATAATCATCTTCAAGAAACATGGCTACTGGAACACAGCTCTACAATTTCAGGCAGTTCCCTCCAGCCTCTCCAATATACCTTAACTAAAAAGGTGATATCTATATAAGGCCTAAGAATAACCTCCTGGATAACCTCTCGACTTGTTTGAAATGTCTCAGCCATTGCCACTTTATTTTGTCTCATTTCTCTCTTCCGTCTTTTGGTCGAGAAGGTTTTCTCAATCCCTTGATGCTGAGTCCCAGCTCATTCTAGGATTTCTTTCCCACGTTGCCAGGAAGGTCCACACCCCTGGGAGTCATGTCCCATGTAGAGAGGGGAAGGGCAGTGAGTTTGCTTGTCGTGTTGGTTGAGAGAGAGAGGCCACATCTGAACAACAGAAGAGGTTCTCTGGGGGTGATTCTTAGGCCTAATTTTACGTAGGCTTAGCCTATTCTTTGTGGGAATAAGTTTCATATGAACAAACCCCAAGACTGAGGGCTTGGCTTCTTGCTTTGGTTGTCCCCACTGCTTGTGAGAATATCAAGAATTCTCCTCTTGGGGAAATTGAATTTCCCCCCTTTCTCATGGCTGGTCATCTTGATATAAAGAATGCCATTTTTATTATTGTTCAATAGGAATGGAGTCTTTGTAATATTATCTCAGGTTTCTGTGGAGTGCCTACATATTTATACTTAGGTTTCCCATTTTTAAGTGATTTGAATCACCAGGTATGAAACAATAAGTAAGGACCATCTGCCTTATCATATAAAGACCATTGAAGTATTGCTATCCTTCTTTTCAAAAGCCAGAGAAATCATTTCAAGAACAGATTGAATGGTAAATGAATTTGTGAAAACAAAAATGATTTTGAAATCTGGATTTCTGTTGAAGGTCAAATCCTATTATCATTCTATTCACTTAACACCCCAGTTTTACAATATAGTAGCTGTATATTATACAATAGTATACAATATACTGTATGCAATATAGTAAACACTGTATTGTAGTATTTTTGCAATATAGTAGCAGGCTTAGTTTATTTCTTCCCCTGAAGTTTTCCCTTCAGTAAATATTATTGTCCTTGTTGATATAGTTCAGTGCTCTAACCTTTAATCTTCTCCCTTAATAAATATTTGTCTTCCTAAAACAATATATATATATTAAAAAATATATTGGAGCTTTGCACAAGAGAACAGGAGAGAACTGTTAAGATATAGGATGTTTTGTTACTGTTATTAAAAAAGATTATTTCCAGGCAACAAGTCTCTAATTCCTTTTACCCTTGCTCTTGTAGCATTTAAATATAGAAACTTGAGAAGGAAACACCCCCTCTGCACTACTACCTCCCAAAACACACTCAAGTTAGTAACCACAATCTTAGATTTTTAAAGCCCAAAATTGATTTTAGTTTATAGCCATAGACTTGCCACTCTTATATTTAATATTTGCAGGTTTTACTTTGTTTTGATTTTTTTATATATAGGAGCAATCTCATGTCTTATAATTTCAAGTAGCCTTTAGTTTTTTAAAAATGTTTTCATTGTTAAATATAACATATACAAAGAAAAGGGGTAAAAGCAATGATTTTCAAAGTACACTTCAATAAATAGATACAGAACAGATTACAGAGTTTGTTATTGGTTACCATTCCACTATTTCAGACTTTTTCTTCTAGTTGCTTCAAAACACTGGAGGCTTGGGCAGGCCACGGTGGCTCAGCGGCAGAGTTCTTACCTGCCATGCTGGAGTCCCGGGTTCGATTCCCAGTTCTTGCCCATGTTAAAAAAAAAAAACACTGGAGGCTGGAAGAAGTCTTTTTTCATTTTTGTGAAAAATAACATATATACTAAAAAGCAATAGATTTCAAAGCACGTTGCAACAATTAGTAGTAGAACAGATTTCAGAGTTTGATATGGGTTACAATTCCACCAATATAGGTTTTTATTTTTAGCTGCTGTAAGGTACTGGAGACTAAAGAATTATCAATATAATGATTCAGCAATCATACTCATTTGTTAAACTCTACCTTCTCTCTACAACTCCACCATCACCTTTGATCTTTCTCCCACTGTTTAGGGGTTTTTGGGCTATGCCCATTCTAACTTTTTCATATTGGAAGGGACTGTTGATGATATGGGATAGGGGGATGGAACTAGTTGATGTTCTGGAGAGGCTGGGCCCTCTGCATTTCAGGAATTATCTGATCCAAGGACCCATCTGGAGGGTGTAGATTTCTGGAAAGTTACCCTAGTGCATGGAACCTTTATAGAATCTTATATATTGCCCTAGGTATTCTTCAGGATTGGCAGGATTGGTTTTGGTTGAGGGTTGCCAAGTTATGATAGGTAGCAATGTGTAACTGAAGCATGCGTAAGAGTGACCTTCAGAATAGCTTCTTGACTCTGTTTGAACTCTTTCAACTACTGATCAAGTAATCTTTAATTTTGTTGTCATGAAGCTTGATGGATAGAAGTCATCTAGTTAGAGTGAGCTTAGCCAACGACCCAACATCTTTATCTCTTCATGACTTTATCATTCTCTAGTTGTTGCATATTCAGTAACTCTACCAAAAAACTATACTATTTATGAGGAAACTTATATGCAGTAGTAGAAATTAAGATTGCTTGGACTATCAGAAATCCTGAGATAACTCTTTATATTTACACATATATCCGAAAGGATAGATGATATCCACAGATGTACATATGTATTTCAATACATGTTGACTGTGTGGTGTGTGAAGATATACCAATAAAAATATTAATATATGTGTATTATATATTATATATATGTTTACTATATATATATAGTAAATAAATACTAAACCTCAGAATCTTTCTGGACAGAGAGGCACCACAGCATTTTCCGATTTTTTGGCCAAGGAAGTATTGATTGTTGTAGAATGTAAGGCTTTTGGAAAAATCAGTTAATATAAAATAATCTGTGGAACATAATACAGAGAATATAAATGACATTTTCACAAGTGAAGCTGCAAATAATGAGTACTGGGCAATGAATTTTTCTTTGTTGATAGAAACATTTTAAGATCTTTGTTTCCACATTGTGCTGGCGTGAATCTGTTTTGTACCCCAGAAAAGCCGTGTTCTTTAATCTTCATTGATTATTGCTGGGTGGGATCTTTTTGACTGTTTCCATGAAAATGTGACCCACCCAACTGTGGGTGATAACTTTTGATTAGATGGTTTCCATGGAGATACATCTCCACCCATTCAAGATGGGGTTGCTTACTGGAGCTCTTTAAGAAGGAAACAGTTTGGAAAAGCTTTAGAACCAACAGAGCCTACACAGCCAGAGTCCTTTGGAAATGTGGGAGGAAGGCACCCCTGGGAAGCCTTATGAAATGAGGAGAGAAAGCTAGCCAATGTCACTATGTGTCTTCCCAGCTGAGAGAGGTGTCCAGAACTCAAAGACCCCAAGAGATGCCAGCCACATGATTTCCCAACTGACAGAGGGGTTCTGATTGGCATCAGCCTTTCCTGAGTGAAGGTAACCTCTTGTTGGGTGCTTTAATGTGGATATCTTCATGGCCTTAGAACAGTAAACTTGCAACTTAATAAATTCCCTTTTTAAAACCCATTACGTCTCTGGTATGTTGCGTTGTAGCAGCTTTACAAACTAAAACACACATTGTCTTCATTTCCTGGTCAACTTAAGCAAACACCATGAAATAGATTGGCTTAAACAATGGGAATGTATTAGTTTAGTTTATACAGTCCTTGAGGCTGAAAGGAAGTCCAAATCAAGTCATCATCGAGGTGATACTTTCTCCCTGAAGATTGTGATGTGCTGGAGTTGGCTGCCAGTGATCCTTGGCTCCTTTGCCAAATGTCAAGGCACATGGTGGCATCTCCTGGTCTCTCCCTTCTCGTTAGGGTTTCATTTATTCCAGCTTCTTACTTTCTGTGACTTTTTCTCTCTGTCTGAATTTCATTCTCTTACAAAGGACTCCAGTAATGGGATGAAGACCTATCCTGATTGGGGTGGAATACACCTTGGCTGAAATAACTTAACTTAGAATAGGTTTAACCCCACAGGAAACCATTAAATTTCAGACTGTATTTCTCTGTGGTACATACTGTTTCAAACCACCATACACATCATCCATTCCTCCAAGTTTTAAGGAAATACTTGTAAAAATATCTTGCTTCTAGGAGGTATGTGTGTGTGTGTGTGTGTGTGTGTGTGTCTGGTTTTACATTAAAAGTCCATTGCCTTATGTGTTTTATAACTCCATCCCTAAACCACTATTCCAAAGTCATGACTTATGATTAATTTGAAGTTCTAGCCCTTGCAGAAAGGGAAAAGAAGTCCACCTTTATTAGAATATTGTGAAAGAGGAACAAATTTGGAGAGCTATTATTGTTCTTCTAGGCGATTTTCATTCTAAAACCCTATAGCTAAGAAAGGAAAACTGACAGCAGTTGACTTTAAAATCCAAATTGTAAATTTTCTACTTTTTTGTAAAATTTAGCCTTTTGTATTTTTTAAAAAAGGGGATGGATAAAGACTAAAGATTATGTTTATTTCAAATGTATTTGTGAAGACCAGCCAAGATAGGGATAAAAACCTAGTAACAAAAATCTTTAGCTATCTTTCTAAATTCAGCCCTTCCCAGCCTAGAAACTCTTAAGTGATGCTATGAATACGTTTCATCAAATTCATTTCAGTGTACATAGTTTGTGATTATATTTCTTGAATTCTGTATGCATATGTATATGTAACCTCATGAAAATCTGACTTTGTTTCCAACATTCTGACAAATAAAAGAAACAAAAAACAGCTCTAAAGACACCACACAACGAGGCCTTACTCAATGAGAAGTCCTTCTCTTATCAACTCATGATTTGTAATTCACAGGAAAAATGAGATGAATTTTGAGGAACGCTACTAGGGTCAGTTGAAGCAAATGCTGGACATTTTGTATTTTGAACCAAACAGGCTATCAAATGATAATTTAACTTCCTAGATTTTATAACTTACAGTGGTCTCCAAATTTTTTGGATTGAGTACACACATCAGTAAAATAACTTTGAGTATATACTATACATAAAATATGTTTATATGTACATATCTCTAAAACCAGGTTTTTCAATCTCAGTACTATTGATATTTGGGATCAGATAATTCTCTGTGAGGAGACTGCACTGTATGTTGTAGGATGTTTAGCAGTATCATTGGCCTCCACTCATCATTGGCCTTTCCCCCAGTTGTAATAATCAGAAAACATCTCTAGACACTGCCAGACGTCTAGAGGCATTACAGCAGATCAGGACCTCTACTCTGATCATTTGCATGTAACACCATACTGAGAGGTCATGAAAAGCAAACATTAAAAATGTGTATTTTTGAATTGAGTTTATTTTCAGTAATACAAAAAAAGCTATTCTCCCTCCACATAAATTTTACCATTAATGATTTTTAACAGAGACATTTGACAGATTGTTTCATTACTTTTTTCAGTCTTAGTATCCTGATTCGCACTTCAACTTAAAGGCCATCAGAATGAAAAAAAGACATATGACTACAAAATGACAACTTTTTTACTAAATCATGATTCAAATTTTTCACTCCAGTCTGATGATTATTAAAATATTTTTGCTGACATTTTAAGGAGAGTCATTTCTATGATGTCTTGCAAATGAACTGGAAACTGCATTTTTGTATTCTTAATGTGTGAATTAAGTAATTTGAAATTACTGCAACTCTTCACTTAGAAAAATTTTTAACAGGTTAGAAAAATGCGTTCAGATTTTTAAAAATTTTGCTTAGGAGAGTTTTATAAGTGGTCCATGCATATGATTTTCAATAATAAATTAACATAACAGTGCTGCACACATTTCCAAAATATTTTCAGAATGCTTTATACATCACAAGTTTTATTTTAAAGATAGCAGTCATTTTCTAACTCATTGTTAAGTTAGGATCCCCTTGATCCTGAAGGAACAAATTAGACAGACCTTTAAAAATATATTATATCCTCAGTAACATACTAGTGATAGCAACTTTTCATCCCAGAAATGCCAGAGAATTTGAAATATTTGCTTTTGTTCCAGGAGAAAAAAAACAAATAACTTACCTTTAGGTTTAAGTTCTTTGCCATGAGATAATGTAAGCAGGTTACTCCTCTACCCGCATGTGGTTTTATGGTCACTCCCTATCTCATTTCAAATATTGTAAAGAATTTACGACAGGCTATTAATTTTTGTGCTTTTTATTTAAAATTGTGTGACATCAGTGACATTCCGTAGCATTTTATGCGCTTCTGGCTTTAACTTCTTTGCTAAAATAGATCATTTATTAATTTTGCAATGTTGTCTCTGTAAACTCAGCCCAGAATTCTTTCTGTGATTAAATTTATAGTTTTTCCATAAAATATTATTTTTATTGAGGCAGTCATTTACTGTTGATAATATAATTTCACTGGTTTTCCTTTCCTTAGTGTTTCTCAATCAAAGAGGTTAGGTAATCCTTCATATTCCATCACTGAAACAAAATTTAACAAATATGATAAGTATATGCACAATTATACTTTCATTTAATTGTATATACCAAACCTCTTACACTGCAGAATTAGTTATAAAACTTATTTCTTCAAATCTTTAGCAATATGTGAATACAACCCAATAAAACTGCTTAGAAAAAAATCTGTAGCAATGTTTACTGTGAATCTTTTAACAGATTTGTGATCAAAAGAATGTATTTTAGCTCAACACTTGTTTTCTAAGTATTCTTTAGCTATTTTTATCATGGGAAGAAGAATAAGTGTTTCTTTAGTGTGTCTTCAAGTCATTAGCTGTTAAGTAGAATTTCTATGTCATGGCTCCTAAATATTTATCATTAAACATTAAATTGAATATCAAAGAATTTGAAATATGCCTGAAGAAATCATAAAAAGCTGTCCGTATATTCCATGTGCATAGGTTTAAAATGTCTTGCTAATCTGATGACATCGTATCAACCTTATCTAATATCTTAAAACACAATTTTCCCCGAGGAAGAGGTTCACTGCGAAAAAAAAAAGTTAATATATATCCATAATTAAATGGTCATCTTGATTATTTCATTGTGGGGGCCAGTAAAGGCAGACATTTAGCCAAATCTGATTAGATGGTCAACAAATGAAGAGTTCATATTAGGAGGAGAAGAAATGTCCGCTTTCTTTTTCTTGCTCTTCACTTTGTCTTGTTAGTGTTATTTTCAATTAGAAATTTATTTTCAAATGAGATATCTCTTAAAGCTCTTAAATTTCCTTCTACTCATCCATAAGCACACGGAAACGTATATGTATGAGCTGAAAGCAATGTCAATTCCAGATCTTGGAGCTCACATTTTCACAGTAGATTCTGAGTATTGTAACTAACATGTGGTGTGGAATGAAAGTGGGAATTGCCATCAGTCCATGTATGTAATATATATGTGCGTATCTGTGTTAATATGTTTTCTTCCCAGACCCAGTGGGTCATCTGGCACACGTACTCAAGTGCCAAACCCCAATTTCAAGGTCCCTGCCTTGGAGCAGTAGCTATTCTCGGAGGTGCAAATGATGTATTTCAGCCTGCATTTCAGACTGTAATGACCTCTTTTCCTATGTAAAATTAAGACCTGCAGCTCAGTTTTCTTTTCCTAGCCTGACCACCCAATAATGCCATCTGGTCTATAACGGTTTCATTTTACATGTGATCACAAAATGCCCCATTGCAAGGTTGGCAGACTTCAGGCAGCATGATAAAGAAAGTGTTCAGAAGCAAACCAGCTCATGCCATAGTTATAGCTAAGAGTGCAAAATACAAGACAGGTGCTTGTACCAGTTACGGATTGAAAAGCATTCTCTCCGCTTACTTGTAAGTAAAGGTAATGAGGGAATTTGACCACAAGCATTCTCATATGTTTCTAAAAACAGTTTCCTGACTGGGTAAATAAATGAATAGAATGGCTCAGAATTTCCAGCCAGAGTGTGCCAAGTAATTAGTGGAGTTAGCAAAATATCTAGTAACTATTTAAGAAGATATTGTGTTTTGGGATCAGTAAAGGGCCATTTTATTTGGCAATGATTTATTTTATTTGTAAAGTATCCTACTCATAATGAAATGAAATAGCCATGACTTTAACTCAATAAAGTATTTTATTGCTTTTAAAACCTATACCTGAGTGTATTATCTACATGTGTGTACTGTATGTGTGTATGTATGCATGTATATATAGCAAAATGGGTAAAAGGACTGAAATCACCCTGAAATTGCCTAACTTGACAGTTGTTTATTTCTAGGTAGAAAGTTTTTTAAAACTCTGGAATTTGAGCTTTACCCTATCAATACTTATCAACAGAATACTAAAGCTAACTTTAAAGTCTGGGCGCAATAGTGTATTTAACCTTAACCTATGCCAGGGGTTCTCATTACCTTCACCTGCAAATAAGCGAAAGTGAGTGGGCTTTGCAAAACATTTACTCTTGTCAGAATTTCGCACTACACAGGGCCTTTCTGTTTTCCAGCCCCCACAGTCCCTGAAGCCCTGACAGCCTGTGGGTTGGCACATCCCGCTTATCGGGCCACTTGTCGTTATCCTTGGGAATTCACGGACCAAATGAAGACTTGGAAATATCTCTGCCTTGACAGCAATAGTTGCGTGAACAGAAACTTTCCCCTGAGCATTTTTGCCCCTCCAAGCCCCTCTCCCAAAGCCGCTTCCATGAGAGGTATGCTACCAGCGGTCCTGGGGACCCCAAACTCATCAAAGACCCAAGAAGCCACGAATGCTTGAGAGATTATGCACAATTTGTAATGGCTTCTCCCTCCTGGGTAATGGTTGCTGCCGAAAAATGAGTTAGCACAAACTGTTAACAAGTCCTCTAAGAGAAGAGATTGGCTTTTCAATTAACATAAAACCACACAGCCGTTTGCTTATCATGCTATTTCCCAGCCATCCTGTTCGGTTTCTCAAAAGGGTGTGGACCCTATCGCAAAGCTATTTTAACTTTAAGAGAACTGCCTCTTCAGCCCATAACCCTGAGGAATATTTGCCGTAGAAAGTGGGAGCCTCAGGTGGGCCATGGTGGTTCAGTGGCAGAGTTCCTGCCTGCCATGCCAGAGACCTGGGTTCGATTCCCGGTGCCTGCCCATGCAAAAAAAAAAAAAAGTAGGAGCCTCTGTTTCCAATTAAACACAAAAGGAGGGGGGAATATTCATAGAGTAAAGCTGGCACGCAAAGAAGAAGGAAAACCAGTCCACTCTCTCAAGCCACTTTTCTCCAGATACCAACAGCAAACTCATCATTGAGACAGGATTGTTTACAAACGCCAGAGTTTTTCAGCTCCTTCCTTTTGTAGGAAATTCAGTATTCATTCAGCGTTAGGGAATTGTCCAGTGTTCTTAGAAATACTCATCTCTGACAATTCCAAAACTGATAAAAAAGGAATGTAGACACTTCTTACCACATCTTATCTCTTTCCCCTGTCTCTAATTTCCAAGTGAAAGCCCCAATTCATTATTTTGGCAGAGCTGCCCAGGTTATTGTTTGAAAAAAAAATTATAAAAGTAAAAATGTAAAAAGAATTAAGCATGGTGATTATTGATACTTGGTGTTGAGTTCCCTCGTTTATCTTACAACTAAAAAGGAACACATAGAAGCTAATAATTCAGTTAGTGAACATAATCTAAACTGTATGAAATCAGCACCCTGTCAGGTTTCCAAAAGAGACAAAAAAGAATACAGTATGTGAGGTTAGTGCTCAGAAGAAGGGGTATCGGAGAGAATTTCTCCTTCTTACTATAAAGCTTTCATGAAAGAATGACTCTAAAACTAAAATCTCAAGCTCTCATCGAAAATGAGATGAAGTGTAATGTGTTAAAAGGGAGACGCTTCAGTTTTTTTGTTTGTATGTTTTTCTTTTACATGGGCAGGCACCAGATATCGAACCCGGGTCCTTGGGCACAGCAGGCAAGCGTTCTTACCTGCTGAGCCACTGTGGCCCGCCTGAAGTTTCAGTTTTGACATGAGTGAAATCATAATGTGGGAAATGAAAGAAATATTGAATGGATGAATGAATGAATGAATGAATAAGGAGGAAAAAGATGAGGAAACCCAAAGAGAATGTAGGAGACTAGAAAATTTCAAAGGATGAAAGAAAAAAGGTTATTTAAGGCCCAAGTCATTTGGCCTAAGTGTCTAGGAATTAAAAGCCTTATACATAGCATTCAAGATTTATTTTCAGAGATGAGGAGTTTAGTATTTTAAAAGAATAGACAATAATGTCAAAAATCTACACTGGAGAGTTTTCTAATATAAAGCATGCTTTTGGAGAATCCAGAAATCTCAGTAGCATAAGTTTATTTTTTTCTTAACCATTACGCTATAATAGTAATTAAATAATTAAAGTAGTGACCACATATTTTATTCTAGTATTAAAAATTAGAAGGTTTTCTTCTTTGAAACATTCTTAGCTGTATTTTATGGTTCTTCTAGTTGTTAGTCGCTTTTTAAATTTACTTTCTTTATTGCCAAGTTCTTAATCGATATTATCAAAGGATGTAAAATGTTTATGAAGTATTTGTTCTCATTCATGCCTTTATAGGGTTTTATTTGGGTTTTTCTACATAGTTGGTCTGGACAATGCAAGCTCTGGTGGATTTGCATATTTTTATTTCTTTTTTTTTATGATCTTATATGTGAAAAATCTTTAACCTAAAACAACATATTTAACAATTTTGATTTTTCATCTCAACATTATTTCAAAAGAGAATGGCTGTTTTGAAGAAAACTGTGAAAATATAGTTCTGAATGTATTCCAACAACCTTGAATGCAGTCCCAAACAAATCAGAAACAGGTTGTTGGACTTTTTTTTTTTTTCTTTTTTTTCCAGTTGCCTGCTTGCATTATTATTTGAAGAGTAGGAAGGGGGCAAAGTCCAAAAATAAAATTCTGCTTCTTTCGTAATAACTATCTACATGAAATCCAATTTAGTCATCTGAATCGACTCCTGCTTTCTTTTGTACTCTGTAATTATAGTTGAGATTCTGAGTTGAGATCCAGAGCCAAACCTTAGTTCCATAGTATCAAAATTGAAACCAAACTTGCCGGCAGTGTTCATGTCCCAAGCTCCATTTGCATTTTAAAAAGCTTTAAGGACGGTGCGAAGGTAGCTCAGTGGCAGAGGCTCAGTGGCAGAGGCTCAGTGGCAGAGTTCTCGCCTGCCATGCCAGAGACCGGGTTCGATTCCTGGTGCCTGCACATGCCAAAAAAAAAAAAAAAAAAAAAAAAAAAAAGAAGAAGAAGAAAGCTTTAAACATTAGTATTTAAGTCTGCTTTCATTCATTAGGAATATAGGCTAAGACAGACCTCTTGGGAATGAATCTCAGTTCTGCCATATTTTAGCTGAATGAGTTTGAGTAAGTTATTTAATCATTCCACACCTCAATTTCCTAACCTGTAAAATAAAGATAATAATTGCTTAATCCTCATAGCAATTTACAGGGTTGCTATGAGCATTAAGGAAATTAGCACATCAGAATTTTTTTCCCTGGCATATTCTGAGCACTTAAGAAATGTGGGCTGTTAGAATAATTCTTATTTTAGTTAAAAATTTGTAATTACCATAGTTGCAGCAAATTAAACATTAGTGAGTCTGAAACTTACTGGTTGTGTGATTTTACTTGTTTCCCTAACCTCTGTGTTATCAACCATAAATGCACAGAAATAATATCTTCCCCTCACTGCCTTATTTAGAAGATATATATAAAATAATTTTTAAAATAAAATAAGACCTATTTAATAAAATTATATACAAAATGCAGTGAGAACCCAGAGAAGGAAGGACTAAGTCCTTACTACTGTGAGAGTAAGAAAATCTTCTACAGAAAAGTACCTGTTGAGTGGCATTTTAAGGAATGAGAAGAAATTTGCTTGTCAGTATATTAAGAAGTATAAAGAAACGCGTGTTTGGAGATCAGTAACTAAGGGATATATGCAGAAGCCCATTATAAACTGTAAATCATTGTGAAGGTATAAATGTTGGTTGAAATTATTTATCTAAATGCCATGCCAAGGAGTTGGGATTTTATCTGTAGGTTGGGTAGCAACTAGAGGTTGTGTTATTACTGTGTTACTCGCAGAGTGAAAAGAAATGGGTTACATTTTCTGTTTTAAAGAATGATAAACCTACAGATGCCCAAAGCAACCCAGAATCTAGAAGCAAAATTGAAATCTATATAGGAAGGAATATTTGTAAAAGGGGCTTTGATTTGTTTTACTTGATTTGAAAAGTGTATAGCACAGACAGGAAGAAAAGGCATGAATTTTCTTTCACCCAAGGATACTGTCCAGAGATGAGTATAATTACAAATGGGTTTAATTATTAAGATTTTGGGTAAATTGGAAGATGTATTACCTAAAACCAGTGTGGCATCTCTGCTTTGCCTCTGTAAAAACTACCAAGTTAAAATAAATGGCAGACTATGAAATTGAGAATTATGGGCGTTAATTTGGGGAGCGAACATCTTTTTCTTTGAACCTTGCCAACAATATTGTCTGGCCTCATCACAAGTTTTTAAGAAGTACTGTCAGATCACATTCCTGATTGCACATTTCTTCTAAGATTGGCGTTAGTTTACAGGAGATTTCTTCAATCTCAATTTAACTTCACCTTTTACTTTGAAAAAATAGTCTATTCTTAGAGACAGATCATCAGGCTAAAACCAGGGTCTGGCAAAAAGAGGTTTACTTTACTGTTTCCTTGTCTTTAGTTCTGCTGGGCAGCCTTTGGTTATTCTTGAAGTTCTCATCAGCTCAGTTTTGCCATTTCTAATATTCAGATTTTTATAGCTGTCACTACTATTTTTGATTCCAAAGACTCCCTTGGTTGTTTATTTATCCTCGTAGAGCCTACATTCTGCAATTAATTTTTCAGCTATAATAATGTATTTATTAATGAATAATTATCACTCCCTGTTTTTAAAATAAACCAAAGACTGCCATCTAGGAACTCTGATCAGCATTCTGTAGCCACTATTAACAAATCATGTTGATATAATTAATTCTAGGTAAGAACAAACAAGTTTGACACTCTAGAGTAAAACTTAGCAGATTCTTTAAAACTTTCTGAAATGCTGAAAATGGCACAATAACACATTACTCTCTTTATTCAAGTAGATGTCCTGAGAATCCAGATTGGAAACTATTTTCAGGATTAGACCAAAAATGCAATGTAGATAAAGACAGGAACTGAAATATTTATAAATACTCATTCATCCACCCTTCAAAAAATAACACTGAGTACCTATCATAGGCCAGGGACTTTGCCTTACATAAATATGCATTTTAGAAGATGTAAAGATCAAGTGTAGGAAAACTAAGCTACAGAGAAATCTAGAAGAATTTTTAACCTCTCGGAAGTAGTAGAAACAAATTGAAACCTCCTCCCCTCCCCAGGTACCCCCTTCTTCAACTCTTCCCCAATTCGATTGCTCCATTTTCTTCACTTTTCAGGCCATAATTGTAATTGACTTCACAGAAGTACTTAAAGCTATTTTGATATTGGGTGTGAAATGCCATGCAGTTATACATCATGACTGTAAAATGGGGCAGAGGGAGGGATAATCTTTTAGCAACAAAGCTTAATCAATACAGATTATCAATAAAGTATCCCTGGGAAGAGCTTTCTTTCTGATTTCAGAGGAAATGTAGGATCTGAAAGAAACTGTGAAGGGATCATCTGCTGGAAATTAAGAGTCATAGAACATAGAACCACAGACTCACAGGCATGTAGGAAGCGTACACAAGGTATAATGGCTCACAGAAGGCCTGTAGGCTCAAATTCATGAATCAGTAGTCCACTGTCTCCCAAATACTGGCCTGTGAATCAGCTGGTTGGACAACATAGCTTACATTGATGCATGCTGAAGTGAGAAAAAATAAGAAAGTGTAGTGTTCTACATTTTTTGTAGTTTTAGGTGTTTGGTTTTGTTTTTGCTATGTTTTGTTTAAGAGAAATGGGGGGATTTTTTAAAATACAGGAAAATGCAAAGAATTATATAAAAAATGCCCTTGTTTCCCCCATTTGAAATTGACAAACATTAACATTTTATCATTTGTACTGCCATTTTTCCATAAAGTAATTAAATATTGTGAATAAAGTTGATGGCCCTTTTAAAAAACACACCAGTCTCTGATTAGGGGAAGGGAATGAGATTGGTGTGGTTGTTTGTTTGCTTGTTTAGTTTTTTTAGATCCCCTTGCCGGCCCGGCTGTGGCCTGTGACAGCTTTCCAAATCAGGTGTGTTGACTCACACTCAAAACAGCATTTGCAAACATTTTTGGAGTACATCCAGTTGCAGGGTGCACAGTTCACTGGGGCCTGCATTTACTCAAGGACTGCCTGCTACCATCGGGAAAAGCACTCTACAGAAATGCAAGGTATAATTTTCGTATAATATTCCAAGGAGAGCGGTAATAGTGTGTACAGAGGGCAGAGGATGATTCGTGGCTGTCCACTCAGCTCCCAAGGAAGTTTCCAGAGCTGATGTTGAATCATTGCCCATAGCTATTGGCACGATGGCCTCAGAAGGTGTTCTGATTGCAAAAGCAGCCCTCTCACTTTCCTGAGGATGGAGGTAGATTTCCTCCCTCCTCTAGAAGACCTTCGTTCATCGGAAAAAAATACAGCATTTGATAAAATATTTTTGAACACAGTTAATTTTTCTTGCCGGAAGATTTAAGTGTGCATTTCTCGGTGGGTAGCTAATGAAGAGTCTTGTGAGCTGAAAAGTTTGCTCTTATTCTGAGACTAGGTGCAGGCCAATCTGTCATCCATTCTCTACTATTTTCTATATTCTGCTTACTGCACATGTATGCCTACAAAAAAAATGCTGGTAAGAAGCATACCTTTATGAAACTTTATCAGGCATGTATGTAGGTTTTTAGAGGCAGCCGATATTCCCTATAAATGACAAAAATAGATGCTTGTTTCCTTCGATGACTTATTTGAAATTGGATTGTTGGTCAGAATCCAAAGAGTACTGGCAGATTTCCACCTCCCAGGGAGCACCGTGGCAATTACAGCTTGTTGGCATTCTTTTCAGCAACTTCAGAAGGGATACCGAGAATTAAGCACTCAAAGAGGTTGAATCATCCTTTCACCCTTCAATGTACCTACTTCCTCTAGTTCGGGCCAGAGCTTTTTGGAAAGTATCCTTGGGAACTTCCGTTACTGGTGTAAACAGTAGAAAAACAGAAGGCAAAAGCCAGGGTTGGGTTGCCAAGACAGAAAGGAAGACATACTCCTGCAACCCACAGGGTTAGTAGGAAGCAGTGGGAGGGAGGGAGGATGTCAGCCATAACTGCGAATATAACGCGAAACTATTAGTGAGGATGTTGGGTTACATCATCATTTAACTAGAGTTAAATGACATTAAAAAAAAAATACTTTCTTCATCATCCACAGCCCTAAATGGACCTCTTCTCTTATTACTCAAAAACAATTATTCCAGAAATTTTCTAAATTTCCAATTTGGCGTATGATATTGTCCCCTATTAGTCTTTGAAGGGCTCACCTTACATGATGAGAACATGAGATCCATCAGGAGGAAGTATATATTCACTTGTCGAATGAGTGAGTCAGTAAGTGTAGGGTTTTCTGGGCTCCAAGAGGTCTCTCTACTACGAAGACCTGAAGAAGGAAGGAAGACTTAAGTTGGGTTGATTGGAATAGACAGAGAGGAGGGGGTGGTAGTGAGCAAGGGGGTGGGGCAGGAATAAACAAAATCCATAAGCAGAGGAAGATTTATTGAGAAGCTGATGACACTTACACTTAAGAGCCCCTGAGTTAGATGAGCCCCTGTGAGTGCCAGGAGTCATAAGTTGTTTAGATGGGAAAGTGAAGCCAAGCTGGGATCAGGAAGATTCTTATGTAAGCATGGCTGGTAAACTGCCCAAAGAGATAGAAAAGAAGAAAGGGGCCTGAATCTTTCTTATGATTTCCTGGCATCACTCTAAATCAATATTCGCTTTCCTACCTGATTTTATATCAGCATTTTGTTGTCTTTTTCTTAAAAAGAGCATACTCCAAAAAACTGCAGAAGCGTCAGGCTTCGTAAAACCTGAATCTGCCCGGAAAAACAGGAATACTAAGGGCCATCTCCCTGGAGCGGAGGGTTCTAATAGAAAAAGATAGTAGATGAGTTAATATTTATCTGGACCAATTTGCAATGACAGGCAAAGAGGCCACTCAAGAAAGTGGGTGATAAATGCATTGATTCATTCCCTGTGGCTAATGTGAAGGGAATATTTTTTCCTCTTCCATTTCTGGTAACTCTAGGGTTAAAAAAATTAAAAAGGAGAAAAAAACTCTAGATTTTGGTGTTTGCCTTTTACCTTGTGTTGGTTCTTACTATTTGGGGTAGAATTATTTGAATTATCT
>PVIY010017790.1:0-48790 GCA_004026745.1 Myrmecophaga tridactyla
GTAGTTAGCTCCCATAGGGTCTCTCCCCCAAAATACTGGAAGGTCTTTGAGGAACAGAAACTTCCCTGTGAACTAACTTGGCCAAGTGAATGACTATTGTCATGAGGTTTGTCTTGAATCCCCAAAGAAACTATGACTCAAGGATCTCTTTCTCTGCCCCACACTGTAGCCACCTCCCCAGGATCTCACTTGTTCCCTTCCCCAATCCAAAGTCCACTCCTTCAGGTGGCGCAGACCCTGGAGAGAGGAACCTCGTCACCCAGCTTTGCACATGGCTTCCAGCTGCGCTTAAGGAAAGATGCTGAGGGAATGCTGTTGGAAGGCGCAGTGGGGGGAGTTGTGACAAGGGGCCCTGCGCCCTGGACCCCTCTGGCCTTGGGGTCCCTGCCCGAGTGCTCAATCCTGTGTATGCGGCCAGGGGATGTCGGAGCCAATCCGGATTGTGTCCCCGCCTGCCAAATGGTCCTGTCCGCTCGGTCGCGCTCAGAGATAAAACCACCTTCCCCGGGCTGCAAGCTTTGCCCGCCGTTCCTCCCTCCGGCGCTGCCTCTCGCGGGCCGGGCGCCCGGTGCTCGGCGATCCGGAAGAGGGCGCCCGCCGGGTCCCGGTCCGCGGTACCTCCTGGCCCAGCGCGCCGCGCTCGGCAGCCCGCAGGCTCCCTGCCATCGATCGGGCCGCGGGGACCTGCGCGCGCCATCCCCCGCCCCTCGCTTTTCGCTTCTAATTGAAGTTTGTTTGAGCAGAGCGCGAGGCGGGCAGAGGCAGAAACCAAATATTTAGTTGCTGCAAATTGGCACCTCCAGATCAATTACCCGGCCCGTGTCCCGGCCTGCGCCGCCCCCCCGCGCCCCGCGGAATCTCAATGCCACGCTGCCCGCGTCCTGGCCGCCCGCCTCCGTTCCGCTGCACGTTTCTCATCAGCTCCAGTCATACATCACCCGTGGCCGCGAGGGGAACAGATTTTCAATGGGAAAAGTTCCCGGGAGGGTCCTCTTTATTGATTCCCTCCGCGCCCTGTGCTGTCTAGGCCCGCCCCCACCCGGCCCGGGTGACCGACCGGGACAGCCCGAGTGTGGGAAACCAGCAAGGGCTTTGCGTCCTACGGACCTGAACCCAATCTCAGCAGCTACTTTCCCGCTGGGAGACCTTGGAGAAGTTACTTATGCTCTCGAGCCTTGATTTCCCCATCTGTAATATGCAACCTGCTCCTTGCAGAGTTGCCTCATCAACAGCCTGGAGGGACAGCACCCTGCTCGGGGATTGGCAGATGATGGCTCTCACAGATGTTCTTCTCAGTCCTTGCTAGGGGGGAGTAAGGCCCCAGAATGAAGAGCGGAACACTGGGTAGAAGGTGACTCAATCAAACCACTGGAAAATACCAAAGGCAGAGCAGGGGGCACCCAGACTCCAGAGTCCCTGGGAGGGGCTGGGCAAGGCTTTATCAGGGAAAGCTCTGAGCCCCAGTCCAAGTTCCTTCTGGCCCAACCAGAAGATGAGCAGCAGCTCCAGTGCCAAACAACGGAGAGTTGTAGGAACTGGAGATGAGCAGAGAGAAAGCCATGACCCCAAGGCTGGGGCCAGGGGAGGAGGCTGGAGGGGCTGAAGAAGATTGTTCAAGACCCCTGGCCCATGCCTGGCTAAGAACTAGGAGGCTGTGCCTGGGAAGGGGATGGGAAGGCGAGCCTTCCAGAGGCACCAGTACAGCTGGGCTGCTGTGGAAGCTTTGCATTTTATCAGTCTCAGTTTCCCCATGGGTCAATTGGGGCTGACTCTACCTCCCCAATCCCTCTCCCCGCCCCAAGCATTTGTGAGAAATAAAGGAGATGATGTATGTGAGAAGGAAGGAAATTCACCCACAGCACTGAGTTTATGTGCAAGTTGCCTTCCTTCCCATGCTCAATGTTGCTTCCATTCCAAGAATCCCTTAAGGGAACTAGAGTCAAATAGTTTGGCATTTTGAAATGGCCGCTCTGCCAGACAGGATGACAGGGGCTCCGGGTGGGAGAAGCGGGGTGGGAGAAGGCTGGGGGTTCAAGGCTTAGTGCTCAGAGAGCCCTTCCTTCCCCCAACTCACTTTCAAGAGTGAGGCTCCAAAAGAGTGAGCCCTCCCCCCACCCCCCACTCCTACCACCACCTCCTCTCCCAGCCAGAGACCTTTACTGCCCTCAGAGTCACCCACACCTGCAGGAAAGTTCCTTCCCAGAGTCCACTTGGGAAGACAAGGCTGACATGGAGCCTGAAGCCAGTGGAAACAAACTCACTTCTCAGCCTCCTGGTTTTCTCAGCCATGAAGTGGGATCCTGAGCCACTAATTAGAAGGTGCTGTTTAGACTGGGGAGTGACATCTGGAAATCACTGAATCCATTGCCCTGCCTTCCACTCAGACTCCTACCCACCCCCATCCCCGCCTGCAGTAGGGTTATCTCTGTTGGAAGGACAACTCCACCAGCCTCCTTGGGGGTGGCAGCCACCATTTGCCAAGTTGGGTAGTCCATTCTACAGTCTATCTGAAGTTTCTTGCTGCTTCCTTTCAAGAAGATTTAAAGAAAAAAAACAGTTAAAGAGTCATGCTTATGGATAGGAAATGCCACTCTTTTAAAAAAAATACCCCCAAAGAGGGCAGGGGGTGGGAATTTCCTTCGGACACAATGCTCTTTACACTAAACATCTTGGCGATAAATATAGCTGTGTAATTCTTTTTCCTCCTTGGCAGAGAAAAAGGCTGAGGCTGGGCAGAAAGGCAGAGGGACCCGAAAATATAAATCAATATGTGACTTTAATATATGTGCTCTCGATGTCTCTGTGTGCTGGGGGATTATTAGTAACCTTGATTCCAGCTCAGTGTCCATGTGAGGCAGGGAGACGCATGGCCCCCAGGGAGGAGAAGAGAAATTAGGAAGCCAAATTCTTTTCCTGATTGACACCTGGGTAAACATTATCCCGGCAGAAGGGGAAGAAAAAAAAGATCAATGCTGGGTATTTTTATCACGTTCCAGGGATGGACAGGGAGGGAAATTAAAGAAACAGTCCCTTAGCCTCATTGAATATGCTCATCTCTGAGGAGGAGGCTGGCAGGGAGGAACCCAGGCAGAGGGGGTCACCGAGGGGGTCACGAGTGAGAATGCAACTGGGTATGTCCCAGGGAGTGCAGCCATTGCTTGTTTTGCCCTGGGGCACCTGTCTGAGCAGCGGGTACAAAGGAGCTAGGCCTTTAACTGCAGGGCAAAGGCATCCGCTTTGCTGGGGAAATCATAGGCCACTGGGTTTAATGTGTAATCAAATTCTAGCTTTAATATGGGGGTGTGTGTCAAGAGACATTAATTTAACAGGGTTGTTCAGGGTTTCTGTGTCTAGTGGGAGGTTCCCAGAGCATGGGGAGGGAGGAGTGGCTTAAGCAGAGTTGGGGGGACTGGGCCAGGGTGGGTCAACACCAGTGTGGGAAAGGAGCCTCTTTCTGGGTTGTTTTGGAAAGTAGGCCTCAGGCCTGGAGTCAGGACAACCTGAGTTCTTATCTAGCCTCCACTCCTTCCTGGCTGTATGACCTCGGGCAAGTCATTTGATCTTATAGAATCTCATCTTCCTTATCTGTAAAATGGGGCCAGGCAACCCCTGGTCCAGTCATCTTGCAGATTTTGTTAGGTGAGATCATACAAAACATCATAAAGGAAGAGGGTCTTGCTATCTAGAGTGGCTCTGTCTAACAGAAATAGAATGTATACCACACATGTCATAGTAAATGTTCTAATAGCCACATTAAGAATATAAAAAGAAACAGGTGAAATTAATGTCAATATCTTTTATTCAACCCTGTATGTCTAAAATTTTGTCATTTCAGTATGTGACACTAGCCACATTTCAAAGTGCTCAGTAGCCTCCTGCAGTGAGTAGTTGCTGTATTGGATAGCACAGATCTAGAACAAGCTAACGGGTCCCTCCATAGGGTGGGAGGATTTCTGGCCTCTGCGACAGTGAAGAGGGGCCTCTGGAAGCAGGGGACAAAGCACCCCTGTGGAATGCTGATAGCCATGGGGTCCAGGCCTCCCGGAGTAGGCCTACCTTGGGTCCCCAATTCCCTTGGGCAGGACCTAGGGCTGGGAGCAGACATTGAGCCCCCTCCCCTCTCTGGCACCCACTGTACTTGGAGCAGCCTTATGCAGAGGGAGGAGCCTTGGCAGCTGGACCTGGAGAATTCTGTTCATCCTGGTGTCTCTGTCTTCTGCCTTGGGAAACTGAGTCATGGCTCCTCTCCTTAGAGCCTCAGTGTCACTGTCTATCAAGTAGGGTGGTCATGCTCAACCTCATTTCAACAGCAGGAGAGAGGGGTCTTACAAAAAGAATGCATATTTTGTAAGATGTGAAAATGTGAGAGGAAGAGGAAATGAGACCATCATAAGGGAAGGACTCTTCCAAGGCTGCCCCTTCCTTGGGTGGCTATTGCTGGACTTGTGCATGAGACATCCTACCCCTGGGCAGGCAGACCATACCTGGAGGAAGAGGGTAGGAGGGGGGCGCCAGAAAGGATGTGATTCTCTAGGATCTGGAAGTGGCGGCACTGGAGCTCCCAGGTTTGGGGTCAGCATGCCTGGATCCCCTTCTCAGCTGCTCTCTGCATCAGGGGTTGTAGGAAGAAGAAGACAAGGCTATTTCAGGACAATGCAGAGGGCTCTCAGCGCTGGCAGGGAAGCAGCCCTCCTGGGTCTGGTCTGACATTTTCTGCTAATAATGGGAGCCTGGGAATGGGGCCTGGTAGCTTTCATGCCTTAGCAGGCTGGTCCTACCCCCGAGTGTCCTCAGCCTCTGTTACCTGCAGGGCCTCCCTGTCCTGGCCACAGAATTGCCCTGCCAGGGGAAGGGTGTGGGGGGAGGTGGCAGACTGCTCCAGGACCAAGTACCCTCAGCATACTTGCTGGGTCCCAAGAGCCACAGTGAGCAGCCAATTGTATCTTTTACAGATCCTGCAACTAAGGGGGAGAGCTGGGATTTTAGGGGTTCTAAACCCTAAGGGGTTCACATAATGGGCTTCAGATCTGTGAACCCCTCTCCCATCCCGCATCATTAAAGACAAAACCTTATGGCTATGTGTGGAGTTTTTCTAAGCTAAGGGTCCAAACTTTTGTCAAGGCTTAGAGGGATCTGTGACCCCTATAAGGGTAAGAAACACTGCTCTAGACACGCACGTACACACTCACAACTACACACATGTACACACAGACACTCATTTATATACAGTATGTACACATAAATACATATGCATATACCCACATATACACACGCATATGCATATGCACTCTCTCTTTTTCTCTTTCTGTTTCAGTTCTCTCCATCTTCTCCCAAAACTGCTTTAAGCCTGTTCTTCTCATTTTGAGACTTTCAATGATTCCCATTGTCTACCAAATTCAGTTTCAAACTCCTTGGTTTGGCCTTCAGAGCTCCCCACCATATGGCCATTTCTTCCTGACATAAACAGGAATCTTGTTTCCAGCCCAATTGCTGTACTAGCTAAACCTGCCTTATACAGTCCATTCTCTGTACCTTTGCCTGGACAGTTTTCTCCTCCCCCAATATCCTTTTTCCTGTCCATTCTCACTTCCACTTATTGGGGTCCCTCACATTCTGTAAGGAAGGCCTGGCTCAGATGCCACCTCTTCTGTAAGAACTTTCCTGATGGCCTCATCAGAAATGCCTGCTCTCCTCCGATCCATCTCCCAAAGTCCTTTGCTTGTTGCAGGCTTTTGACCCTTACTTCTCACAGTCTCTGCCTCTGGGTCTCTGGGGACTGCACTTAGCTTATCACCCCATGGAAATGGTAAGCCCCTGGAGGGCAGGGTCTATGAGGGTGTCAATCTCTCTGAATCTGTTTGCCACTGTCATACTTCTTGTCCTGATCACCCCTCTCCCCCCAAGGTAATACCAAGGACAGATGTGGGGGAAAAAAATAGATAAAACAACATTTCACAAATCACGATGTACACTCCACTCAACCACTCCCCTCTCCCAATATTCTTACTGGACTCCTGTCTGACCTTGGCCCTGGGCCCTCCAGTCCCTCCCCATCCACCTGTCCAGATGTCCGGAGCCTGAGCACCTCAACTCCAACTCTACCTCTCTCTCTCTCTCTCTGAGTCCTGGTCTCTGTCTGTGTTCCCGGCAGACATCTGGTCTCTCCCAGCAGCCTGGGATTGCCAGGAAGGCAAGACCTACCTTTTTGTTTGTTTCTTTTCTTTTCCCACTCCATTCAAATAAGGATTTCAAACAGCTTTCAGAGACATACCCAAGAAGATAAAAAATGAAAGAGGAAGCCCGGGATGGGAACGGTCCTGTTTCTTCCTTCCTTAGGCTCTATTTCTGGCACCTAGCAAAGGGCACCTTTCCGAATGACCCATGTTGGGCCTTGTCCGAGTCTGTTCATCCTCCCTTCCAAGGACCTCAGACACGGACGTGGCCAGCGCCCCCTCCTCCCTTGCCAACTCTCCAGGCTCTCCTGCCAGCCCCAGCTCACCAGATTCAGCCCCTCGTGCTCTGGCTCTTTTTCCTCTCCCACCCCCATCTGCAACCACAGCACATCCCAGCTGTCTGATTAACTCAATTGATTAATTAAGCTCTAATGAGAGCCATGACTCACCCCTGCAGCTGCTGACCAGGAGGCCAGCTGTGCCAGGGAGGGCACTGGGGCCTCAAGCATGGGCTTAAGAGGGCCCCAGGCCAAGAAGCTCAGAGGTTGGGAAATACAAAATTTGTCCGTGCCTAGGTCTCTTCCAGACCCCCCCTTGCGGGGGTGTGGTGGGGATGTCTGTGGGGTTGCGGAACTTGGGGGAGAGGCCATCTTCTTGGGCAGTTAATTGGTTCCAGAATTGAACATCTAGTACCAACCCCACTGAAGTTAGGGAGAGTACAACAGGTACAGATTGGCTGAGAGGTACAGGAAGGGCGCTAGAGCCCCTTAGAGTCCCACTTTGACTCCCAGGGGCTGGAATATCCATAGCCGAGGAGGCTGGCCACTGGCCATAAAGGCGCTGGAATTAACCCTGCCAGCAGCTACTAACTCTGCAGTTAGTTTCTCCAGCCCTGAGACTTCCAGGTGCTCAGGGCAACTTCCCCTGCCTGGCTGTTGGCTGCCAAGTAACCTAAAGGGCTCTGCAGAGCAAGTCTGAAATTCCAGTTCCGCCCACCTCCGACCCCCCCCACTAGCCTTGACCGCGGCATGGGTGGTCCCTTTTACCCATCTCTCCTCCAGACCCTGTCCCCTTATCTGAGGTTGGGGTCAGATGTCCTCCATTGCAATAAAAATAGTTAAATGGCATTTTCCATCTCACAAAATACATCCACGTTTATTCTTCCCCAGGGCAGGGAGTCCATTCCAGAACAAGGTAACTGAGACCTCAATTTGCCTAAGATGACACCAGGCTCTTTCTTGCTTCCCAGCCTTTGCCTTTGTCTTGGAGAACACCTCTCCTCCCCTCTTCATCTGGCTAACTCTTCTGCAGCTCTGAGGCCTTAGCCTCTAAGGTTACCTCTGCTAGGAAGCCCTACCCGTCTCCCCACCTGCCTCCTGGGGCCTCCTATGACAACTTGTCCATACCTCCCACTGAGCCCCGGCAGCTACTGCCCGCTCCGCATACCTCTCCACGCCCCCAGCACCCTGCCCAGGGCTCCGCGCAGGAAGGACATAATGAATATTTGCTGAATGAATAAAGGAACAAATGAATGAAGAAATGAATGAACCGCCACAAGCGGCAGATCTTATGGTTCCCAGTCTAGTGCTGGGAGGAAAACTGTGAAGGACATTTCTGGGCATTTAGGCTATTGATGTGCAGTGAACCCATTGCGTGTATGCTCCATCGGACCAAATACTAAGGAGGGACGACTGGCCCAGGGACTCATGGGAGATGGTGGGGGGAGAGCAGCAGGATAGGGTTGGGGGGGGCAGCTATTGAGGCTTCCTTCAGAGGATCCAGGAAACCTGGGCTGGGACAGAGCACTGACTAAAGAGTCAGAGACCCCGGTTAGAGTCCTGGTTTGGCTCCACCTCTCTGGGTGACTGTGGGCATGTGACCTCCCCAATCTGGACTGTGAATCAATTACGTCTGATGGCACGGGCTGTTCTCCTCTCGCGGTCTGGGAGCTCTGCAGCCCCAAAGGATGTCTGTGGCCAGAGGAAATGAGTGAGATGGTGATGGATGGTGGTGGGGGTGTGTGTGTCAAACGCCCCACCCCCTGCTGCTGGCAGTGGGTGGGGTGATCACAGCCAAGAGGCCTCTGAGCCCCATGAAATTCCCTGCCACCCCCCCCAGCCCCTCGGCTGTTGCTGCCCCTCAGATTCAATTATCAACACGGCATTGAAATCAGGCTCCAGCCAGTAACTTTACTAGAGAAAATGATTATGTGATTATTTCATCCTTGCTCCAAACACCATTTTAATTGGATCTGGGAAAAGGCGATTTGGACATCAGAAGGGCTGCACGGGGGCGGCAGCGGCTCCGGAATGCCAGGCAGGGGCCCCCCCAGCCCTGGAGCCTCAAAGGGCAGTGGATGGGACTGCTTCTGAGACCCCCCATTCCCCCTCCCCCATCCCTCAATGAGCTCCCACCCTCTCCCAGATATTCATCCTGGATCCAGGGTGCACTCCAGCAGGAAAGAGAAAATTCGGTGTGTGTGGGGGGGGAGGGGTTGCTTCCCAGGCAAGCGGATTGGAGTGAGGGACTGCAGGGACTGTGGGGGTAGGGACAAGATTCCAACAACCAGATCTGCGGATTTCCATATTTCCTGCCTAAAGCAGCTTTCGACCACTTAGAAAACTGCTTCTCTGCCAATTTCTTTCTCTGCCCCAGCCCCTTCCCACCCAGGAATAAACTTTTGCTCAAACACTTGCCCAAGGATTCAGAATTGGAAAGAACATTTGATTTTCCACAATCCAGCAGAGCCTTCTAAAGGGATTTGGGATTATCTTTTCTGAGATCACCCTACCTGCCTTCTCCGTTAAGTAGATAATTGAGATTTGACCACATGCTCATCTCTTTCTGAGCCTCAGTTTCCCCTCTATAAAAGAGGGGATTGGTCCTAGGTGGCCCCCAAGGCCCCTCTTAGCTCTGAAGGAAGTCGTTTCAGCTGATTCCTTGTGTGTCCTGTCTCTCGTGAGGCTGCCCCCATTCCTCGATGGCCAATTCTGCCTGGGCCTGGCGGCTC
Organism: Myrmecophaga tridactyla; assembly: GCA_004026745.1. NCBI lineage: Eukaryota > Metazoa > Chordata > Mammalia > Pilosa > Myrmecophagidae > Myrmecophaga > Myrmecophaga tridactyla. The sequence continues at coordinate 9,184 of PVIY010017790.1, forward strand.
CCAGCCTTGTAGGGCCATCTGCCCCAGCAGCTAAGGATGTCCCCTCACCACCCCTGAGCGGGGGCTCAGCAGGTGCCAAGTAGACAGAGTGGGCCTTGGAGTGGGGCAGGAGGGCAGGGCTGGGATGTGCTCCAAAGGCTGAGGGATCAGGAGAAACGACGCAAGGCCCCAACTCTGACTTTCTCCCCATGAGTCTTAAGGTCCGGCTTTCCCAAGCCTCCCTCTAACACTTGTGCCCTACTGCCTTTGTGAACACCAGGTAAACACTTTTTAAAAAATTGTTTAAAAGGTGCTATTTTGGAGAATGTGCTCTGGGAAGGTACCCACAGCAAGCATGTATGCACTCCCTGAGCCCCCCACCTGCACCCCCCTTCCCAAGACAGGGGTGCTAAGACTGCGGGGAGGACCCGCCAAACCCTGGCAGACACCAGCATCTGCTTGTCATCAGCAAGCATTTATCTGGAACTTGGTAGGTATTGGAGGGACTGAAAAGCAGGTGGAAAGGGAATAAAAGGTGCTGATTAAATGCATTCACCAGTTATTTAGCACCTACTGGATACCAGGCACAGGGTCAGTGCCACCCCAAGGAAGCTGACAATCTGACTGGGAGACCAGACTCCCTCTTCCTGAGGATAACCTAGAACTCTGAGACTTGGCAGAAAAGATGTGTTCTAGTTTGCTGGCTGCCAGAATGCAATATGCCAGAGACAGAAAGGTTTTTTAAAAGGGGGATTTAATAAGTTGCTAGTTTATAGTTCTAAGGCCGAGAAAATGTCCCAATTAAAACAAGTCTATAGAAATGTCCAATCTAAGGCATCCAGGAAAAGATACCTTGGTTCAAGAAGGCTGATGAAGTTCAGGGTTTCTCTCTCAAGTGAGAAGACTCATGACAAACACAGTCACAGTTTCTCTCTCATCTGGAAGGGCACATGGTGAACACGGTGTCATCTGCTAGCTTCTTCTCCTGACTTCCTGTTTCATGAAGCTCCCTGGGAGGCATTTTCCTTCTTCATCTCCAAAGGTCGCTGGCTGGTGAACTCTCTGCTTCTCATGGCAATGTCATTCTCTGCTCTCTCAGAATCTCGCTCATTCTTCAAAATGTTTCCTCTTTTATAGGATTTAAGAAACTAATCAAGACCCACCCAAATGGGTGGAGACATGCCTCTACCTAATCCAGCTTAACAGCCACTCTTGATTAAATCACATTTCCAGGGAGGTGATCTAATTATAGTTTCAAACATACAATACTGAATAAGGATTAGAAGAAATGGCTGCCTTTACAAAATGGGATTAGGATTAAAACATGGTTTTTCTAGGGGCCATACATCATTTCAAACCAGCACAAGAGGGTTCAAAAACAAGGCAGCCCGCATTGAGGAACCAGTCAGTTTCAATAGGAGGAAACCCGGGCAGCCTTCCTGAAGGAGCTGGTGTCCAGGTGATCTGGGTGTGGTGTGGCCGTGGGGAGGCTGGTGGGCATTCTAACAGACCAAACAGCAAAGATGCAGAGGAAGATGGGGGCAAGAAGGAAACCATCATATGTTCACGTCTTTGTGCCTCAAGAGGGAAATTATTTGCACTAGACAGACTAGAGTCCTGAGACAAGGGCAGGGACACACACAGCCAGGAGGGAGTTTAAGCCAGGTGTCTGTGCCCCATACCTGTCCTTTCCCCTATTTCTCGTCACCCTGAGAGGGCCAACCCTATGCTCAGGGCACCATCAGGTTGAAGTAGAGAGCTTTGTTGGGAATTAGGAGGCCAGTTCCTGGGAATTGCTCTAGCTTTACAAGAATCCGGGAATAAGATCTAAGACTCTCAGGACTCCAGCCCTCCAGGCAAGTTTCTGCTTGGAGATGGGGTTTCAAAGACCCGGATCACGGGGGAAAAATTATATTGTCAAGGAAGAAAACCAGCACTGCCATCCCTCCTTCACTTGTTAATTTCTGGGGAAGTATTAGCTGTCAGCAAGCAGCGGCCCTCCAATTCAAATTACAGAATTTGAATTCTTAATTTCTCCTAATCCATCAGTGAGCTGCCTTCCTGGGCTAATATTAGCAGCACTGGTGAGGCTTGTAGCAGAGTCATTGATGTTTCCCTCCCTCTGAATAAAGCCCTAATCGATAGGGCTGGGCCCAGAGCGTGGCTCCTCAGAGGCAGGGGCCCTTCCCCGCTCCCCAGCCGCCTCCAGCCTTGGGAGAGTGTGTGGGGTTCTCAGGGGTCCCTAAAGAGGTGGGACAGTTGAACAGTAAGAGCTGGAGAAAGAGCAAAGGAGAGACGGGGATGATGAAAGCAGAGCCCAGAGAGACTTGGAACAAGGAAAGGATGGAGGGAGGGGGAGACCTGGGCAAAGACAAAATTAGTGAGACCGAGAGAGGTGGAGACAGAGAGTGATGGAGAGACTGAGCCAGAGACCAAAGGAGATGGATGGAGGCTGAGGCGGGAGGAGGGAGGGAGCCCTCCAGAAGCTAGGGTCAAAGCCACGAGCCGACAACGCCCAGTGTCTGGGGAGTGCCGTAATCCAAGGGTAACGTGGCGCCCACAGCAGGGGAACCAACTAGTCCACTCTGCCAGTAGATGTTCTAGAGTCAGGCACTTCTCCCAAATCACAGCTCTAAGGCCCCCTCTGCCAGGAAGCCCTCCTGCTTTCTATCTGGCAGCACCATCTCTTTACCCTCAGGGGAGAATGTGGAGAGGAGGTAATAGGGTTGCTGCTAGGCTAAGCATCATATATTCATTTTAATTTAATCTCTTCAAAACAAAGCTACGAGGTAAGGACTATTACTCTCATTTTTACCAGGTGAGAATGGTATACGTCACTTGCCCAAAATCAAAAAGCAATGAGGTAGCCAATGCCAGGATTCAAACCCACGCAGGCTTTGCTCCAAAGCAAAGCCCTCGACACTGTGTGGCAGAATCATGCAGAAGCCCACCTGCCCGATGGTTGTGTGCGGTGCGGGGGCTCGGACATTGCGCTGTCCTGCCCTTGTGGAACTGCCAAAGGTTGAAGGACATGCCGGGTGAGCCCCACAACTTCCTCAAAGGACCCCGGTCTCACCAGCCAGTTGCCTCACTAACCTCCAGGTGTCCTGTGCACCCCAGACCCCCACCCCCCTCCTGCCTACACAGTAGTTCCTCCCTCCAGCCTTTCCATCTCCCCAAATCCGCTGCCTCATCCAGGCAGGCCAGTTCCATTGGGCCTTCAGTCAGACTACAGCCCCCATCTGTGACTCCCACACCTGCCCCTTGCCCTTCCTGTGAAGGTGTGGGGCTGTGCTCCTCCCTGAGCAGGGCCCCGGTGCCCTCTGTCATCCTAGGACCCAGCTCTTTCTGGGTGAGTGCTCAGTAAATATTTGTGGACTTATCAACTCATTGATTGGTGAAGTGAAGGCAGGAGATCAGGGACAAAGATGCCTGAGAACTGAGCGGTGTCCTCTCACCTGGGCCCTGTAGAAGGGGAGCAAGAGACCCACAGGTGGGGACTCCAGCCTCAGCAGGGGCCTATGGCCAGCTGTGAGCAGTGCAGCCCTCCAGCATGCTCTCCCAGCCTCCCCTCAAGTGACCCTAACTCCCCAGGGTTGGAGAATTTGGGATGTGAATGGGGAAGAGGGGAAAGGGAAACCATCACAGGCCAGGCCCCCCTGTGCTTGGAAAGGGGGCCCTGCAGGCTTCTCTTGAAGCTTCCCCCTTGCTCCCCGCCCCCCATGGCTCCAGGCTCTGCCAGGCTCGAGGGTGGGGTGGGGGTGGGCACAGGAGGTGGACTCCAGAGCCTTCACGAGGGTTGAGGTCTCTGCCCCCCTCTCTTCGCTGCTCCTGCTGCTCCTCCTTTCCTGTCTGCAAGTCTGGGCCTGAATAGAACTATTCTGAGTCAAACCTCTGAATTATACATGGTCTGGTCAGCAAGCCCGCCACTCCTGACCACTGGCAATGGGCGTTGGGCAGAGTGCTTGTCGCGTTTTTGGCATGAGTGACCACGCTTGTGCAGGTGCCAGGCAGAGGGGTGAGCTTACATGCATGTGCAAATGAAGGAATGTGGGTGTGTGTAAAGGCTTATAGGTCTACAGGTAGGAGCTGCAAGGTCCCAGAGGTTTTCCTGCTTTCTTGAGGCTCCAGGATGGTGGGACAAGTGCCCTGAGGTCCCCAAATCTATATGACCGGGCAACAGCCAGGATGGATGGAGGCCCGGCTCCACATGGGATGATGATTGGGCATCATCTGCCCCCACTACCTTAGCTGCCCATGGGATCCTCAGGACCAGATTCAGAAGAGGTGAAGGAAAGGTTGCTAACTGCCGGAAAACAATAGCAATAATGGCCACCCTGAGTTAGGGACCTCCTCTGGGTTCAGACACTTCACATACACTAACTGAATTAAATGTTACAACACTCTAACATGGCAGGTACAGTTACCCTCATTTTCCTGATGAGGAAATTATGGCTCAGAAGGGCTAAATAACTTGCTGAAGATGGCATTATATGGAACTAGTAAAATCAAGATTTAAACAGCTAAGAAAATTAAAAAGTAAGCCATGGCCTGCTGGAAAATATTTGCAATGTATATATCTGACAAAGGACTTGTTTTCCAGTGAACTCTTACAGCTCATTAATAAGAAGGAAAAACAATCCAATTTAAAAATGGTCCAGAGGAGATAGAGAATGCTCAGTGTGCACGGGAAAAAGACATTCAACATCATTAGTTATGGGGAACACAAAACCACAGAGATACTACTAGAAACCCGTTAGAATGGCCTAAACTGAAAAGACCAACCATACTAAGTGTTAGCAAGGTCGCAGAGCAACCAGAGGCTTCCTACACTCTTGGTAGAAATATACACTGGCATGACTACCTTGGAAAACAGTTTGGCAGTTTCTTTAAAAGTTAAACATACAATACCATAGGACCCAGCAAATCCACTCTTAGGTGTTTACCCAAGAGAAATGAAAATATATGTTCACACAAAGATGTGTACACACATGTTCACAGCACCTTTATTCGCAACAGCCAAACATGGAAACAACACAAATGTCCATCAACAAGTGGATGGATAAACAAGTTGCCACATACTCCTACAATGGTATGTTACTCAGCAATAAAATGCATAAGCTACCGACGTAACAACATGAATGAATCTCATAAACGTTAAGCTCATTGAAAACAGACAGGGAAGAGTACGTATTCCATTCATATGAAACTCTAGCAAAGGTGATTCTGCAGTGAGAGAAAGCAGATCAGTGATTGCTTGGGGCTGGGGGAGGGAAGGAGATTGACTGGGAAGGGGCTCCAGGGGGCTTTTGGGGTTGATGAACGAGTTCTGTATCTTGATTGTAGTGATGGTTATGTGTGTATAAATTTGTCAAAACTCATCAAAATGAGCACTTGAAATGTGTGAATTTTATTGGGTGTAAATCATACTTCAAAAAAGTTGAAAAAAGAAACCCAAGCAAGCTGAGCTGAAACCCACACCTGTAACTCTTATGCCCTGAGTCCCACGAGGTAGTGAAAAGTGAGTAGTGGGCACCCCAGGCCCCTTTGGGAGACAAAGCTCTGTGGTTCTTTAGAATTGATTACCTGCCAACCCCTGCCCACCGGGAACCCTCCAGCTTCCCTCTGTCTTCCCTCTGGTCACACCACTCACATCTGCCCACCCCCATCCCACCCTCCTACCCCAACCTGAGGCTCTGATCACTCCTGGGCGGGGAGGGTCTAGTCTCCTGCTGGGGCCCTCCCTGAGGCCTCCATTGGGAGGTATCTTACAGCTTCCTAATTGGTGGGGCAAGAACCCCCAGGGAGTAAGTTTTAGCTCCCTCTACCACAAGCCCCTGTGCCCCCCTGAGAAGCATGATTCCTCCCCATCATGTGGTGGGCCCCAGTACATTGGGAGGGGACCTTGGGCTCTCCTTTCTCAGAGATGCACCAGGCTCACTCACCCTTCAGGGACCCCCAAAGGTGGCCAGGAGGGGCTTGCTGGCCAGGCGGGAGCCCCATGTGCAGGTCTTAGTCTCATCTGCTGTGATTATCAATCATTTGTTGAAAGCCTATTAAGGACTAGGCTTTAAGTTAAGCCCTTGCTTGCATCTTCTCTGTTAATCCTTGGGCAACCCTAGGAGGGTTACTAGAACCATTATTGCTCCCATTTAAAGATGAGGATGCAGAAGCACAGAAAAGGTGAGTAACTTGCTCAAGATCACACAGCCAGCAGGTGGAAGGAAGGCTGAAAGCAGCCAGTGCTTTCATCTTCCCAGCAGTCCTTGCACCAGCTCTATTTGAATCTCTTAGAGGGTTATTTTTTTAAAAAGAGACTCCTGGGCAGATGCTTTGCTTGGTCCTTTCTTCCTCTAGTTTCTCAGGGGTTTACCCAGGTAGAGGGTAAGACCTACACCCCCGCAGAGGGCCTCTGGGCTGTGACCCCTCCCACAGATGCTGAGCGCCAGCTCCACCTGGCTGGGGACAGTGCCAGTCTGTCTGATTGGGGCATGGAGAGGGACAAGGCCAAACTTGGTCAGGGCCGGCTGGGGTTGGGGTGCTGGCAGAGAAATGAGATCTACAAATAGCAACAAACTACTTATCGATTTCTGTCCTGTTGTGGGGAGCCCTGGGACCAGCAGCAATGGGATTTAACTAGGGGAATAGAGAGGCAGCTCAGCCTGGGGCAGGCAGGCAAGGCCAGGAGGCAGGAGACCAGAGCCCCTGTGTCCTCACCAGGTACCAGGGCGTTCGTTGGCCGTAGTCCTGGGAAAGTGATACCCCCCGCCCACCCATTCCTGGGGATGCAGGTTTTTGGGAGATGGCCCTAGAATCTAAGTGATGGAGAAGGGCTGAGTAATGGGTAATGCAAGAGAATATGGTTCCACTGCCCCAAATACCTACTTTTTTTTTTTTGCCTAAACTGCTATCACAAATGCTATAAACTGCTTTGGGCTTAACAACAGGAATTTGTTGGCTCATAGTTTTGAGACTAAAAGAAGTACAAAATCAAGTTATCAGCAACACTTGCTCTCTCCTGGTATCTGTGCATTCTCGTGCTGGTTGATGGCAATCCTTGGGGTTTCTTGGCTTGTATCTCTGCCTCCTATCACATGGACATGTCCTCTCTTTTCTCTGCTGGCTTCTGGACTCCAGCTCCCCTGATTTTCTCTAACTCTTGGCTCCCAGTTTCTTCTCTTTATAAGGGCTCCAGTCATATGGATTAAGACCCATCCTCATTCAATTGGGTCACAACTAAAAATAATATCTTTAAGAGGTCCTATTTATAATGGGTTCACACCACAAGAATGTGGTTTAAATTAAGAACAAGTCTAAATTGGGATACATAATTCAATCTACCATGATGGCCAGTATTTCAATATTTCAAACATCTTGCCTCATCAGGCCCTAGAGCCCTCACAGCCAGTCACACCATGTGCTCAGGTTCGGGGATCAGAAAATAATCTTCATTCCTTGATAGGGCACTTGGGAATCCCCAGCTTCCAGTCCCTTCAGCTTTCTCCATATCCTGCCTGCAACCTAGGCTCCTCGGAGTTGCCTCCCTCTTCCCCATGTCCACACCAGGCCTCCTCCATGCCTTTGCAAGGCTGTTCCCTCTGCCTGGAACTCCCTTCTCCATCTCCTCTCCACAAATCCATGTCCTGTGCCATCCTGAAGACTGAGATGAACTCCTGCCTCCCACTGAAAACTTCCTGGCTGTCTGCAGCCTCCTGGGGTTCTTCTTTGAATTCCTGTGGTCTGACCCACACACTCAACCCTGCCATCTCCTTTGAGAGAGAGAGTGTGTAAATGATACTTGCAGAGGTTCAGTGAATACTGCACTTCTGTGGTTTCTTGGGCATGAGTCCCATCTCCTCCATTGGACATTAAGGGCCTTATATCAGGAGCTGCCTCTTAACCATCCTATGTTAAGAGGCAGCTCACCCCTTGCCATAGAGAGCCCAGCTCAGAGACTCCTGCAGCTGGAAGGAACTGCAGCGGTATCTCGTCTCCTCCACACCAGGTCAGAAAGTTCTCGTGATGGAGGATCCTTGCATCACTCTAAGAGTTTTACCAGCAGGTGGCTGGTAAAAGGGGTGACAGGCACCTTGACTTACGATCTACCTTCCATCTCCTCCTTCAGTTCCCAAAGCCCTTTTTACTGGCTGCCCCTCCCCCATCTGGCCTTGTCCTGAGTCAGCTCTGGGCAGCTTCCCAGCTCTGCACCCACCATCCCTTCATGCCCTCACCCAGGAAGAAAGTGACTCTCCCTGGGTCCCCAGGGTGGGCCTAGAGAGCAGAAAAAAAGAAAAGACCCAGAACCCGGGTAAGGTCATTGCCATGGGTTCAACCTTTCACCCTCATATAAGTTACAGGGGCCTGTGGCAATGCCCAGGAGAGGAAAGGGGAGACCAGAGGGCACCCTCGGGGCAGCCGGGGGCAGCAGCTCTCTTTAAAGGAGGAACTAACCCCCCTCATTGGAATGATGGGGCATTTGAGGCCTTGGGAGGGGACATGTCTTGACTATGGTCCCATAGCATGTCAGAGTCAACTCCAGGAGCTGCTTTCCCATCCCAGAGCTTTCCGGGGCCCTGGCTCCAAGGTCGGCAGCAGTCAGGGGCCCCCAGTTGGCACATGGAGCACCCTGGTAGGCCCCACGGAGGATGAGCGTGGAGAGGCAGCCTCCTGACCCTGCAGCCAGGGCCAGGCCCGGTTTCCAGGAACAAAGTGATTTCCTGTCACTCAGCCCCTGGGCCCAGAGCAGCTGCTCCCTCGTCTAATTAATGGCTCTGGTTCTGAGTCCTTGGTGAAGGGGATCATGAGCTGTCGCTCCACACAAGCCTCCGTGGAGCTTTCCATTAAGCAGGAGCAGCCAGGAAGAGTAAGGAGGGGAGGGGCAGTGCACAAGGCAGCCGAGCTGAGAACCGTCCCCCTTCCTACCTCTCATCCTCCTTTTTGCCCTTGCCATTTCTGAGCTCCTTGCTTCCTCCTCCTCTTGCCCCAGGCCGCTGCCCCTTCCCTGCTGCCTCGCATCCTCCCCCATCTAGTCCATCCATTCTCTGTCCCCTTCTCAAAGACTTCTGCCGACCCGTCCACCTCAAGGCAGCCCACTTCACCCACAGCCTGGCTGCAAGAGGGGAGTGGGCAGGGAGAGGTGTCTCCTCCATCTACGGCTCACCTCAAGGGCAGCAAATCTGGGGCTTGCCCTTTGAGATCCGCCGAGCCCTCAGCCATAACCCTCCCCGGATGGTTACTCTTAGAAACTGACACCTGGCCCAGAGGGGAGGAGTGTGGAGGTGTCAGTGGGCAGCAGCCCACAGGTGGTGAGAAAAACCCTCCTCACCCAAACTCCATGGCAGCTGGTCCGTGCTGGTAGAGATCACTAGGGGCTGGTCAGACTGAGAAGACAGGATTAGAGACCAAACAGCTCCACCGCTTGCCAATGGACAGACCCCAGGAGCTGCAGAATGCTCAGCTAAGTGCCTAGTCAGGGTCAGGGAAGCCTAGCCGTGACCAGCAGCCATCTAAAAGGTCGCTGATAAAGTACAGGGATCCAGCGGAAAACCACAGATGATGGGCAAGGCTGGGAAGTCCTTGTCGGATGATCTTAGATGGTCAGTAGAGGGTGGTTTGGGGTGGTCAGTTTGGAGAGATCAGGATTGAGGGATATTATTGTATGCTGGGTGTTGAGATGTTGGCAATTGGTAGTTAGTTGGACAGTTGGTGTTGGGAGGTTGTATTAGAAATTGATGTTGAGCCATCAGAGGTGGCTGGTCAGGGAATGGTTGGCACTAGGTAGTTAGTTGAGCTGGGCTGTCAGTACTGGGAGGTTGGGGCCAGGCCACGGGTGCTCAGAACTGGTGGTCATTGTTGAGTAATCAGTGCTAGTGATGGTCAGTCTTGGTTGTCAGTATTGTCAGTATTTGGGGTTTGGGGTGAGGTGATCAGTTTCCACACCCATAATGATGGCACCCCCTCTCCCACTCTACATGGTCCCTTATGAAGGTTCCAGTAGGACTAAACTCAGCCCCACGTTCCCTACTCCAGTTTTTCCTCCAATCTTGAGCTACACATCATGCTCTCTGCTTAGCCCAAGCAAAGGTGCCTGACGTCCTTGGGTTGGGCTGTGGCCTTGATCTCTTGGGAAAGTGGGCTAAGTCCTAAGCAATGCATGGAGTATGGGAGATAGAGTGGACAGGGAGCTGAAGTGCTTATGGATGCAGCAGAGCTCTACAGGGGGCTGGGGGCAGCGAAGCAGAGATGCTCATTGATGAATCGATTCCCATTATTGATGCTGCTTGGAGAATTTTCAAAAGACGGAGCTGAGGGAAAGGATGGGGTTCTCACAGAGAGAGTCATGGCACAACCTGGCCACTCAGAATACAAATGAGACCATCTGCTCTCCTGGCCCTTTCATAGCTTCCCCCCGGTGCTGTTGGGAGGTGGGGGCAAGCACCCCAGACGTTCAATGAGCTGCAGATGTGGATGTGGGGGGACCCTGGGCAGGCAGTGAGTTGCAGCGCTTGAATGGAGCACCCCAGCACTGGGCAAGCTGCAGATTTGCAAGCAGATGTGCAGAGAGCATCAGTTTTGCATGGTCAGTCAATGCGAGGTAGATTAGGAATAATTTCTTCCGGGAGTAAATTGTTTTCCCACAAGAGCAAGCTGCTTTACTTCAAGGGGAAGTGAGCTCTCTGTGCTGGAAGTGTCCAAGCTGAGTCTGGAAGACCCCCTTTCAAGAAAGATGAACCTCTGAGGCACACCCCTCTCATCAGCCCTGCCACTACTTTGTCATGAGGGGTCCCATTAGTCATGTGAACAGTGGAAATTGGCCATAACCAACAGGGGCATATGGATGCGTACCATAGTAAATGCGGCATTGACTGTCACTAAATGGCCAGGAAGAGGCAGGAGATCCCACTTGCATAGAGCTGTGACCATCCAACAGCAGGTCACAGCAAGGAAAGGCCAGTATAACCCACTGCTGTGAGGGGGGAATGTGGATGCGGGATAGAGCCAATGCTAGAGCTTCTTTGGCCATCAGATCACAGGGGCAAAAGCTGGATGAGGGAGTTCTGAAGGGGAGGCGTGAACTCGGCCTCGGGTGGATGTCTGGTCTGCTGGAGGAGACTCAAACCCTGCCCTGGAAACCCCAGTCTAATGATAGAGACATCTCTGCCTCGGGGAGCCCCCAACTCCAAAGTGGGAGGTAGTGACTACCCCCAAAGTGCCCATTACTTGGGAAGAAAACGAGAAGCAGGTTTTCCCAGACCTGATGCAGGAGACCGGACTATGGAAGCCACCGCAGTCCCAAGTCTGCAGCTGAGACAGGCTGATGACCCAGGGGTGCTGACTTGCTGTCTCCAACTTTCCAGTGCTGATCTAAATTCACCCACACTCACAGCGACACTCCCCACCCCATCTTCTCCTGCCCACTGCTCCTGGCTACGATCTGTCCCTGTTGAATTATTGAGGATACTCAAACCAGCAAAGGCCAGGGCTGCTGCTCCCTGGCAGAGAGGTGGCCTTCTCCAGATGGGTCTCCGTCCTCTGTGCACACCTGCGCCCGGCGGCGCTTGGCTTCTCATCCCAGGGAAGCCCACACCTCGCCCAAGAACCCCATCCACTGAGAGTCTCCAAGGGACTTGGGCTCAGGAGGGGAACAACTCCCTCTGCATCAAAACTGGGTTCTTTGCCCGGTTGTAGATACAAATCGCTGTGTGATTTTGGACAAGTCCCTTTGTAAAGGCCAGACAGGTCCCAGGTCCTAGCAAGCGCTGACCCCCTCTGAGCAGAAGGAGGGATCAAGAGCAGTCTCTGCTTGAACCGCCACCATTTAGCGGCATGTGACCTTGGGCATTCAACCTCCTTGGGCCTCAGTTTTGCTGTAAAATAGCGGCATGTGACCTTGGGCATTCAACCTCTTTGGGCCTCAGTTTTGCTGTAAAATGGGCAAAAGAGCCAAACCTGCCTCCTGGGATTGCTGTAAAGATCAATGAGATAAACCCAGTACAGTGCCGGGCACACAGTAAACACTTGCTCAGTGTTATTCATGGCTACTGTTGTTATTATTATTATCTTCCTGGGAGGAAGATAATTCCTGCTTTTCCAGGCACCTCTTCCACAGCTGGACCTTCTGCCCAATTCTTGTCCCATATGATCAGCTCCCACACAGACTACCACCCCATTTCTGTAAGCACCACCTACCCTTGACCCCCAATTCCAGAGACAAGGCTGCTAAGCCCCTTCCCACTCACCCCCACACTCCCTACTACTCAGAGGGCCCTCCCCTCTCAGCCCCCTTTCCTGCAATTACATAGAGCAAACAAGAGCAGCTGATGGGGAAGGAGCTGCTATTAGCTTAACCTTTCGGGATTGGAGCTGCTGGGAGGAGATGGGGAGGCCCATGGGGAGGGGGCATCTGAAGCAGGTGGGTCTGGGAGAGGGAGGGAAGGGAGGTGGGGGGATGGAAGCTGGCTTTGAGCTACTAGGGGTAGGGTGCAGGCCCAAAGGAAGCAAGAATGGGACAATGAATGAAAAGAAGGCACAGAAACGGAATTAAGGAGATTGGAGCAGAGAAGTAGGTATGTAAGAGGTGGGAGACAGAGAAAAGGGTGGGACAATAAAGTCCCAGATGTCTATGCTAAGGGGTCCTTGCCATCCTCATCACAACATCCCCACTTCCTCGCGTGAAGTAGGATGGGACGTTACAGGTATAGACAGGTTCACCTGGTCTGACACTATGGAGAGTCATAGAATGAGTATTGCCAAAGCTGCAAGGGACCTCAGACACCACACTGGCCCAGCTCTCCCATTTCACAGATGAAGAAACTGAGACCTAGACAGGGCTTTTACTTTTCCCAAGGTCACAGGGCAAATTGGCAGAAGCCAGGGTTAACTTTCAGGACCCTGGGTTCTTTCCTCTGTCACCTCATACACACACACACACACACACACACACACACACACACACACATACATGCATCACTTTGGGGACATGAACTCTTGTTTAGGTGAAGTTGAATCAACAAGCCAGGTTCCCACATTGAAGGAGCTCAGATCTTGTGGGTATGACAAATATAAGTAAGGAAACAAAACAGGGTGGAAGGAGTGCTATAGATAAACAAAGTTCCCACTGGGCAGGATACATAATTGCCTCTCAGTAAATATATTGCTATCATTAGAGTTTATTGATATGTTTGATGAGAAAAATACTTCCCTTGGGGTGAATCAGGAAGGCTTCAGGGAGGAGGTGACTTTGATCTGGGGCTTAAAGGAGGAACTGAAGGGAGCTCTGACAATTGCAATTTTCGCAACAGAGCCAAACTAAGGTGACAGTAGAAGCTGGGGGTTCAGGGAGGCTCTAGCTATCCCTCTTCCTTTTTTTGGGGGGGTGGGGGGGTGCATGGTCTGGGAATCTAACCCGGGTCTCCTGCATGAAAGGCGAGCACTCTACCACTGAACCACTGAGTACCCCCTCTTCCTGGGCCCTCTTGAGTTTTGGAAGGGGGAATGAAGCTGGGGTACAAGGAGATAGAAAGGGAGACCTGGGCTACATGCAGGCCTTTCCCTTCTGAGGTGGGAGAGGTGATGGGTGGGCTGCACCTATGAAATTGGTCAGGAGCTAGGCAGTGTGTTGTCGAGGGTGCTCAGGAAGCAGAGTGGGCGGGGGGGGGGGTGTTGCTTCTGCCTTTCTTCCTGCTCCCACTTGGGCCTCTCCTGCTTCCCTCATCCCCTGCTCAAGCGGGCTGGTGGGGGCAGGGAGGAGGGGAGCGGGAGTCCGAGGTCTTTGGAAGGCCTGGGCAAGAGCCCTTCTTCCTGAACTCGGCTCGGCCAAGCACCGAAACTCTCCATAACCCTTCATCCTCCAGCCCACTCAGGGGGCTGAGGGAGCCCAAGGGGGTGGGGAAGGGAGACCTGACTCACTCTTAGCCCACAGCCTCGGCGAGACAGCAAGGAATATTTTTAGGAGCTCATTAAACAGGGAAGAAAGAAAAGGAAGGGAAGGAAGGAAGACGAGGATTATGCATTATTTTTCATCCAAGTGACAGCTCGGAGCATCTCCACTGGAACTGTCATGCAAAAGAAATGGCATGTCTAATATTATTACAGAACGGGTGTGCGCGTGCGTGCATGTGCACATGCGTGAGTGCGTGTGCCACTGGCGTGAACTCTGCGAGGTGCGGGCCCACAGATGAGCCAGGGCAAGCCCGCGCGTGTGGCCCTGGGCGAGGTCAGAGCAGCAGTGAGGGGCGGGGGGCCGTGTGTGTATGATGTAGGTGGCGTGCAACTGCGTGTGAGGAGCCGTGTAACTGTAGCTATGGGAGAAACTCTGCAAACTGTGCGTAATGGGGCGTGCAGACTGTGTACAACGCTGGGTAATTGAGTGTGTATAATTCTGGGTGCGTGAGGCATGGCTGGAAAGCTCATGCCCCCGGAGCTGCAAGGGGCAGGCGTAGGGATGAGGGTTCCTGCCGGGCATAATCACAGGTGAGGGAGCAGCAGAGCATGTGGCTGTGTCTGGGTGCCCAAATTGGGTGGGGGAGAGTGGGCACGGAGCCGAGTCAGCATCAGCCCCCAGGAAGCATGGGGCAACTGCAGAGGATAAGAGGGCCCTGGGCCCACCTGCCCTTGTTCTGAAGGGAAGGGGAGCAGTGGCCAGAGGTGCCCCCAGCTTACACCTGCCCAGCTGACTATGGGGCCAGAAGGACACTGCCTCAGTGATATGAGTTCAAAGTTCTCTTAGCCCCAGCTGTTTGGGAGGCATATCACAAAGACTATCTCATGGGATTTTTCAGAGCGGCAGTCTCATGAATTAGGTGCCACCGTTATTTTCCATTTTATGAATAAAGTTCTCATGAGGCTCAGGGAGGTCTAGAAACTTCCCTGACATCACAGAAGCCCGTAGAAGCCAAGCCAAGATTTGCATCTCAGCTGAGCTTCCATGGGACGTCTCAGGGTTGACGCGCTGGGTGGACAGGGTCAGGGTTAGTGGGTAGGGTGATACTGTGAGGGGCTGCAACTGCAAGAGCCTCGAGCTTGGGGGGACTTCCCAGGGCTTCTTTGGGGTCCCGTGGGGATCCGTCTAGATGAGAGATGCCCAGCGGGTGAGGGGGAGAAGGGAGACCCTGGAGAGCTGGTGGGATGCGAGAGGCTCTGCCACGTGGGGTAAGGCTGTCAGCTGCCGAGCTGTGGCGTGGGCCCGACTCGGTAACTAAAGCCAACCTCGTAAGTGGCTAATTGATTTCTGTTCCCTGATTAAATGTGCAGCACTTTACATGGCAGCAGAAGGAGGTCAGTGCTCCCCCCTGCTTCTCCAGCGCCGCGTGCGGAGAGACAAAGAAATTGATTTTCCAATCGATGCTCTGAGCAATGATTAAATGTTCTCTGCACAGCGGGCCTAATGAGTCCCTGAGGGGTGTGCCGGCCCTTTAATTAGAGGTTCCCATGGGGGGTTTGGGATAGGGGCTGTCCTGGAGGGAGGGCGTCCTGCCAGGGAGGGGGCCCACCCTGGCCTGAGAGATGCTGTCTCCAGGAGCCCCTGGATGTAGAGACCCTGTGGATGGGGCCCTGGGCAGACCCTCCACGGAGGGCACTCCTCGGCCAGGGAGACCCATAACGGACCCCGGGAGGGACCCCTGAGCCAAGCCCTCCTGGCGTGTCCTGGGCTCGAAGGGTTGGAGGCTAGAGGCCCCTGAGTGCACGCACAGACCTGTCCACGTGGCGTGAGCCAGGGCCCCCACCCGTGCCAAGGCCTCCCCACCCTCTGGCCCCCAGCATCCCGGTAGCCAGCGGTTCTCCCCTCAGTCACTCCAAGTCGTCCATAGGTGGAGACCCAGACAGGAAATGAATCCTGTCTAAGCGGCTGCGTTTTCATTACCCAGCTGCCCCATTGGAGGAGCCTACTAAAGACTTTAGAAATTCAAATGAGGCTCTCGGGGGAGAGCGGGGCTTAAACATTCCCCTGCGCAGGCGGCTTTATTGAAGGAATAAACTATATTTGCAAAGTAAGATATTGAGGCTGTCAGTTTCTCTTAGGGATATAATGAGATCCTAGGAGGGAGGGAGGAGGGAGGAGGGAGGAGGGAGGCTGGCAGGATGGGGCTCCCCAAGGATGGGAGCAGCAGCCGGAGCAGGAGCGAGCTGCCCAGCAGGGGCCAGGCAGAGGGTCCCCTTCTGTGGCCTCCAGCCGGGACTAGTCCTTTCCTCCATGCCCCATACCCGTGATCTCCCACCTCGACATAGCTCCTGAGAGAGGTGGAGGCCTGTGTGGATCCACGATAGAATGGCACTGCTAGGCCCTGGAAACCCCAAGACCGTCAAGTTTCTCAAAGCCCATTCCCCCTATTTATCCGCTAGCTCTCCTCCCAAGGGCAGAAGTCTGCTCAGGAGGCAGCAGTAGAGACACAGGTCAAATGCCCAGAGTGGGTGTCAGACAGGGATGTGGCTGCATCTAGGCTTTATTATGTGCTAGCTGTAAAACCTCGGACAAGTTACTTAACCTCTCTGTGCCTTGGTTTCCTTACCTCGAAGTTGCAGGTGATAATAGTACCTACTTCCGGCCAAAGTAGCTAAGCGGCAAGAACGCTCACCCGCCACACCAAAGAGCACAGGTCCGATTCCCGGTGCCTGCCCATGCAAAAAAAATTAATAAATAAAAATAAAAAAAAATAGTACCTACTTCATAGGGTTATTAGAAGGATTAAATGAATTCTTACATATAAAATATTTAGCATGTACCTGTCTGATGGGTAATACTCAATAAATAGTAGCTATTATTAAGAAGTGGGGGAAGATGTAAAGGAAGGTAGTGATCAGGCAACCCCCCTCCCTCCAAGAAGCACTACTTCAGTGTGAGCTCCGCCCACCACCATTGCAGACATCACAAACGCCACTGTCCACACCACACTCGTTTACCGCCATCACCATGACAACCACAATCACTACAGCCAGTACCGTCTCCACCATCAGCATCACCACAAGCGCAGTCACTATAGCTGATACCACTTCCTTCACCACCACCGCAGTGGCCAGCCCTGCCACACCATCGTCACCATCGCCGCCACCATCGTCATCACCACAGCTCCAGCTTAGACTGAGACACACAGCTTCCAGATCAAAGGAGTGGTGCAGAGGGGTGAGAGGGAGTGGGACCGGGTGGATGAGTCCCAGATGGCTTCCTGCAGGGGGCAGGTTGTAGGCAATGCCGGACACAGTGCTCTCTCTCCTCTTCTTGCACTAACTCCTAGTGGGTCATGGCGGAATGCCATTTTTCTGAGCAGGAGACTAAGGTCTAGGACCAGAAAAGGGCCAGGAGAGCAAGGTACCTGGACTCCCAAGCTCACCCCCTCAGAGCTCAGACAGGGATGAGGATAAAGGGGTGCCAGTCCCTGTCGCTCTGCCTCACTGCCGAGCAGAGTCACTGCAGCATGGTTCCTCGGACCCAGAAGACTCACAGTCAGATCGGAGAAGGAGGTATCAAGTGCAATGGGTCAGGTGGCTGCAGGACTATCTGTCACTCTCAGTCTGAGGCTGCAGGGGGAGATTGGAGCCGACAGTGCTTAGGGTCAGGAGGACAGCTGAAACAGAACCTGCCTCCTGGGGCCTGAGGAAATCTGGCTTCTGTGCTTCTGTTCAGGGTTGTGAAGGGTGATTTACTAGTGCTCCTTCAGGCCTCCTCAGTGAGACCCCAGCTCTGGGGCAGCCAGCTGCTGAGACCTAGATGTGGAGAAGGAACTGCCAGGCTCTGTTTCTAACTGTGATGTGACCAGGAGCAAACCACTGACCTCCCCTGGATCTCCATTTCCCCTACTGTGAAACATGGGTGGCATTTTGATGGCATAGAGAAGAAACATGGGGCTAGGAGAGGAAGGACCCAAGGTTTAATACTTCTCCACACTGTGAGTCTATAGCCAGGTCACTTCATGTCTCTGGCCTCAGTATCCTTATCTGCAAAAGGAGACAGTAATCTCAGGGCATTGATGTGAAAATGAAGTGAGCGGCTCAGAGCCCAGCACTTAGTAGGTCCTCAATGGATCAACTGAAACTGACTTCTAGCTCTCAAAGTCAAGCACAGGAATCTTCTTTCTGAAATGGGCTCTGATCACCACTGTCACCACTTCCACCACCTCTACCACCACCGCCAACATCACCACTATCGCTGCTATTGCCACTGTCACTATCTCCACCTGCACTGCCTCCACCTCCTTCACCACCACCACCAGCTCCACCATCACCGCCACCTTCCCACCATCACAACACACACACACACACACAATAATTAAAAACAAAAACTTGAGTGCTTGAGAGGGAGGGAACAGGGTAAAGAGATGGAGTGCTCAGATGGTCCAGGAGGCAAATCCAGGCTTCTCTTCCTTCTTCTCCCACAAATAAGAGGCCCACCTCAGGGCAAAAGAGGCTGCCAGGGAGGGAGACATGGAGCATAGAATCATGGTACATGGAATGCTGGGGCCTCCTGCACTTCCTGACACCCCCTAAGCTTCCTCCCACTGTGGGTGAGGAAAGATGGAATGTATACCACTAAGGAAAGGACAAACGAAGGGACTAGCATTAGTTGAAGCCCTACCATGTGCCAGGCACCATCTTGGGAGCTTTATATACTTAATTTCAATGCTGACGGTACCTCTGAGATGGGTATTAGCTATCGCATTTTAGAAAGCAGGAAACTGCGACTCAGAAAGATGAAGCGATCTGTTCAAGGTCACCCAGCCAGTGAGTGTCCAAGCTGAGAGCACATCCATGCTCTTTCTACTATTCCCAGATGGCCTGGCTGCTCACGAGAGCAAACCAGCAAAGGCAGGAAAAGGATGAGAAGATGTTGATCCTGGGATGAGAGAGGAATTTTGGGCCATTTTCAAGGGTTCAGTTGGAAAAGTAGGACGTCTGGGTCCTGAGGTTGGGCAGGCAGATGCTGCTCCCCAGTTCCCTGGGGGAGTCACACTTTCTTGTACAGTTTGGATTCTTCTATTAACTCTAGACACAGTGCAGGCAAGAACCTTGTCTGGCTTTTTCCCTGGGTCCCTGGACCCAGCACAGGGCCTGGCACCCAGATGAGTAATGGTTGTTGAGTAAATAGATGAATGAATCCCTGAAAGCATGAATTAATCAGGACGTCAGAGCCTGGGTGGAAAGCTGCACTGACGCTTTAAAAAACAGGTTCTGGAAAAACGGTAGGCAACTCAACTTTTCCTGCTATACATATATATTTCTATATATCTGCCGTTCTGATTTTATAGAAAGGTTGTTCCCAGATCTCAGAGCACAAACTGACTGATTGATACCCCAGAACTAATACCCTGAGACATACCTGAGGCAAGAAGGACAATTATTTAACACAGCATGCAGGCACGGTGTGTGGGAACATCATTTTTGTGCATGGTAAAGGAGATAGAAGAAAAAGGTTAAGCCAAAATGTGGCTCCTGCACAAGTCCGGCTGGTTCTGGATGATGGGGCAGAGAGTCGGCTCATGTATCCGGTGCCCAGCATCAGGGTCCAGGAACCTGGTTAGCACTGCCCACCTTTCGAGGAGAAGGCTGTCCCATGCACCTCCCCCTCAAGTGGCCCTGGGAAGCAAAGGCAGCCAGGCCGGCCAGTGGTCTCATCGGGGCCCCTGTGGGTGATGAGATGGGCACTGATGGGTGAGCTGGCAGCCAGGCTGGAGTGGTACAGCCAGCCGCCCTGGGCACTGCCTTCTCTGCTTGTCAACACTTCCGGCTGCCCAAGCAGCAAAGCAAAGCCACAGTGACAAGATCCAGAGGGGAGCAGCTGCAGCTGGGGGGTGGTGCTGGTCTCAGAAGCCACTGGAGCAGCAATGTGACAGCTTCTTATCTGGGGGGCCTTCTGAACCCCAGCTTCTGCCCCCTCTGCCTCAACCCTTGTCAGTCTCCATTTCTCCAGCTTGCCTTTGTCTCTGTCTTGCTTCCATTCCCGGCTGATATCAGCTCTGAATGGCCCTTAGTGCATACCTCCATCTCCTCCTCCCTCTTCCTCACCCCCTGACCTCAGAATCTATTCCCTCCTGCTACACATACACCCCCCCCCCGCCACCACCAGCACCCCATCATCCCACACAGGAAAAAGGAGGTCTCCCAGGACCTGTGATTAAGACCTGTGGGGAGCTGGGGGGATGACTGGGATCTGGGCTGCCAGTGGGCTCATGAGTGTGAGCTGGTGTGTGCGGAAAGATGTAAGCGTGTGTATACGAGTGTGTACATCAGTGAGGATGTGGGGAGTAGAAGATTGTTTGCACATTCATGAGCACGTTAGTGAATGTACATGCGTAGAAAGAATGTGTGTGATTGTGGGGGTCAGCGTGCAATGGGTGTGGGAACATGCGGGTGAGTTGGGGTGAGAGTGGAAGGGTGTGAGCGCCTCCGAGTGTGGAAGCAGAACCTGGGGACAGTGGGACAAAGGCATCCTTTGAGCGCGGGTTTTTGCATGTGGAGGCTGACAGCCCCGTGCCTTACTTTCTCACCCCTCTTTGTCATCCTGGGCTCCCTCAAATCAGGTCAGGGTGTGAGGAGGGGGGAGTGAAGCTGCTGAGCTCCAGGAAGGGCCCCTGCCCACTCCTCGGGCCTGTCAGCCACTGATCTGTTCCATGTTCCTATAAATATTTACAAATCCCAGCTGCTGAGGAGCAAGACATCCTTCGCCAGCTGGGGCTCCCAGCCTGGAAGCTGTTGGGGAGGGAACCAGCGAGTGCGGAACGTGGAGGAGGGGAAGGCGGGGCTGCACCGGGGCAGCGGGGACCCAGGATGCCTGGTTTGGCTGGAGGTTTGCCTGTGTGTCCCAGTATGTCCTCTTCAGGGACTGTGGGACCAGATGTCTCATCATCCATGCCTCGGCCTCAGGAAGCTCACAGCCCCCTACCTGGTAAAGAGAGCCTTGTTCCCCTCTTTTACAGTCAACATCCTGCCTCCTGTTCATGTCTCTCAACTAGGGGTGAAGGGGGGTCTTCTTACTTCTTCTCCCTGAGTCCCTGAAGGGTATTGCCTCTTTGAACTCAGTATCTTTCCCAGGACACTTGGATAAACCTGTCTGTATTCTTCTAGATTGGAGGCTGAAAGACATGGAGGTCAGAGAAGCCCCCTGCAGTCCCTACTGGGGGAGCTAAGGCATTTCATCTGGCCTCATCTCCCCACCCTCAGCCCTGTCACCTCTAGAGCTGGGCTGGTTGTGGGCACCTGGAGGGGGATAGTTAGGTGGGAGCTGTGGAGAGGACTCACCCGAAATGGTTCATTGACACTAGGACCCAGGCTGGTGGTGACGCACCCGCTCAAGCAGGGATTGATGATTGACTATTGGCCTTCTCTACCCTGTGTCCAGTGCAGTGTCCGGCACACCACAGGTGCTGGGATATTTGTGTAGTCATGGGTTATATGGATCTCCAAGTCAAGATTTTCCAGTAGATTAAGTGGAAAATTCCAATTTCTAGTCCCAAAAGGTACATGTATAATGAGTGGGACCCGGAGTCCTGCATGGCCTAGACCTCCCCACTTGGGCAAACCCAGCATAGGTACAGGAACCCCTGACACTGAGAAAATGGGATCTCTTTCCCACTTTAGCTAGAAAATCCAGGTTTATTCATGCTGGCCCCTATGGGACTCCTCTCAGGCTTGCCCAGTTATTGTCCATATTCTGGTCTGGGCGTGTCCAAGAAGCCAGACACAAGGAAGGCCTGGGATGGCCCAAGGGAACCTCAAGACTGCAAAACTCCGGCTTGGGTGGGACACCCAGATGGGCACCAAAACCAGGTGGGCAGGAGCTATTGCCCTCCCAGAGGGGTGGAGGCCAGAACTGTGGCTTCGCATCTTATTTCCATGAAACCAGGCCAGCAATTTTCACTAGAGTAGGGAGTCTAACCATCCCAATTTCATAAGATGGAAAAAAAAAAAAAGGCTGGGGGTGTCACTCAAATTAGCCATTTTTCTTGGTCCAGAGCTGTGAGGAGTGGAGAGGGAGAAGGCACTGGACAGGGTGAAAAGGGGGCTCAGAAGCCAGAAATAGGAGTTTTCTTTGGTAAAAGTCAACTCATCCCACCACTGAGGAAACCATGATCGTCTCAGCTGCCAGGGAGGAAGAGCAGGGCCTGGAGAGGAGGAAGCAAGGGGAGGACAGTCTGGAGCTGGCAGGCGCTCTGCAAGGGTTAACTAGATTCTTAAAATAGCCAAGCAGGAGCCTAAGCCAGCCGGCTAGTGCGGCTCCCGGAGAGCGGAGAGCGCGGATCCATAGCAGGGAGGGGGAAAAGTCATCCTGCTCTGGCCCACCGCCCGCTGCCTGGCTCTGGCTGCTAACCAAGCCTCCCACCCCCCATCGGCCCCTCCTGCCTTAGTGGGCGGAGGGGCCCAGCTAGGATCAGGAGCCCTCTGATCCCAGCAGTCACCTCCATGCACACCCCTGGCCTGGCTTGGAGGTGGGAACACAGATGGCCAAACTGGCAAAGTGCGGGCCTTGAGGATGAGATCAAGGCAGACAGGACAGATCAGCCAAGGCCCCCAGGCCCCACCACCACCACACAGTCAACCATTGTAGGGCTGGGACCCCCAGGAGGCTTCTCCTGGCTCTATATCCTCCACCACTTGGGGCATCTTGGGGTGAGGTTGGAGCCAGGGAACCCCTCTAAGAACAAACCTGTTTCAGGGGCAGGACCAGCTATATAATTTGCAGGGCTCAGTGCAAAATGAAATGTGGAGCCCCTTATTAAAAAAAATTATTAAGAATTTCAAGATGGGAGTAGCAGAGTATTAAACCAAGTGCAGGGCCCTTCCTAGGACAGGTTACACAGCCATGAGCTGGCCCTGTTCAGGGCTCTGTTATTAAATAGTCTTAGTCATTAGTAAATAGTCACTAGACTATTTCCTAAGAACTTACTGTGAGCCAAACCCAGGCAGAGCTCTGCCACCTCAAAGATCCACACTGAGTCACCCCTGTCCTCAAATGTATGGAGAGGAGGCGCTCAGAGACCCCTCTCTGAACATGGAAGCAGGGCTGGGCCACCTCCAACCCTGCCTGATAGGGGCTCCAAGGATACAGCTACAGCCACAGATCAGACCCCCACTCTCAGGTGTGGGCCTCTTTGAGCCCCACCCTCCACTCCCAACCTCAGGGGGGCCGTAGAGACCACTCAAGAGAGGGGCAAGCAGTCAGGCCCTCCCCCCCACTCACCCACCTGATCTCCCACAGTAAAGTCCTGAAAAGAGCTCCCAGCAGTTCCCACCCAGCTCTGCCTGCTGGGATGGGAATGAGGGAAGAGGTTTTTCTAAGCAGGGACAGGGCTCCCAAAGAGGAAGCTTTCCTCAATTGTCCAGGGGAGCAGGAAGCTTTTTCCCTACCGCCCCATCCTCAGACCATGGAGGTATCTCCCCCAGAACCCAGGAAAAACAGCTGTTCCCACAGTACCTCCCCACTGCCTGCCTCCCTGCCTTCCCCATCTTGTCTGGGAGCTGGGTTGGAGGTCTGGAAGGGTCAAGGCTTGTGGGAGGGGGCTGGGGCAGGAATATGAGGACCCTGCTGGCCAGGCCGGGCCTTCTCGCTGCTGCCTTTGCAAGAGGCTCGGCATAATTGCACTGCCTGTCACTCCTGCGTCCTGCTATCTGTCTCTCCAGCTGACCCCGCGCACCCGCCATTATATTGGTTCCTGTTGGGGCTGCGGAGCCTCATTACTTATACATGCAGCTGGGAGCTGCAGGCCTGGCCAAGGGGAGCCGGCCCCTCCGATTAGTTCTCCCCCTCCTGCAGCCAGGGCCATTTTCGCAGCGGCTTCCCTGGGGTGGGAGGCAGGCAGCTGCCTGTCAGAGAGGTGATGGGGAGGCCCAGGCCCGGGCAGGTCCCCGGAGCCCCCAGTCACAAAGGACCAGAGTTCTCTGGTGAGGGAGGAATGAGAACACCTGTTATGACCTGGGTGCTTGAGCTCTGCCCCCTCAATCCTACTCTCTTCTCTTCAGGAGATGGGGCTGGGGGGAGGGGCTCCTGGAGAAAGTTCCCTCCCTGACCTCTGAGACTCAGCCTGGTTCAGCCCGTTGAGGTGTTTCCAAACACTCCACCCTTCTGCGCCCTAAAGCACAACTCAACTTCCCTTCTCCCCTGCTTTATGACAAAATGTCCCCTTTCCAAAGGGAGACGGAAAATTATGGGGACTTTCCCCATGAAGGATTTGGAAGTGTCCAGGCTAAAATGCCATGATGGTTGCCCTCCCTGCTACGTGGGACATGACATCCGCAGGTGTGAGTCTCCCTGGTAGCGTGGGACATGACTCCCTGGGATGAGCCTGGCCTGGCACTGTGGGTTAGACAACGCCTTCCTGACCAAAAGAGGGAAAAGAAATGTAACAAAATAGGGTATCAGTGGCTAAAAGAGTTCAAATAGAGTTGAGAGGCTCTTCTGGAGGCTACCCTTAATGCAAGCTTCAGCTAGATATTGCTAATTGTCATGGTTTGCCAAACCCCAACCAACATCATTTCTGTTAATCCTAAAGAATACCCAGGACTCTATCTGAAATCCTACAAAAGTTGCACGCACTAAGTTTACTTTTCAGAACTCTAAAACCTTTAGATGGTTCCTAGATAAGCCCTGAAATCCCGAGGTGCCAATCTCTCCAAGAACATCAACCAGCTCCATCCTCCTATCCCATATTGTCAACACCTTTTCAACATGAAAAAAGTGAGAATGGGCATAGCCCAAATATCTCTAAAGATTGGGAGGTGGAGGAGTTAAAACAGAGAAGTTAGGATTTAACATATGAGTATGACTATTAAATCATGATATTGATATATTTTTTAGTCTCCAGTGTCTTGGAGCAGCTAGAAGGAAAAACCTAAAATTGTGGCACTATAACCCATACCAAACTTTGAAATCTATTCTACATCTACTTGTTAAAATGCACTTTGAAATTTATTAATTTTGTATATATGCTATATTCCACAATAAAATGTTTTTAAAATTGTCACGATGGGGTTTTAAATATTTTGATGGATGTCAATGGGGAATTGTCTTTTCACGTGAGAAGCACAGCGTCTCAGAGCTGCCCAGGACAGTCATTCAGCCCAGAAGAGAAAACGAAAGCCCCAAGAAGTGATGAGACTTCCCCAAATTCACAAGGCAAGATGGGAGACTGACTGGGCCTTGATAGCCCATCTTTGCCTCCTGGTACCCAGCCCCACTCTATCCTGACCAAGCTAAGGTTGCAGACCAGCGGCTTTAAACAGAAACCAAAAATGGCCTTTTATACTCCCAGGCCTTGACCTGAACTGTCTCCCTCCCTAAGGTTCCTTCCCCTGTTTTCTCCACTAGGGGCAGGCCTGCTGGGCCCAGTGGCCTGGTAAAAAGACCCCATGGGGTCAAACAGACCGTTTTACTAGCAGTGTGGCCCTAGGCAAGTTACCCTCTCCCAGCCTCAGCATCTTCACCTACAATGTGGAAATGATAATGCTTATTCCTTAGGCTTCTAGTGAGGGTTAAATGAAATAGAGAATATAAAGCATCTGGCACAAATCTGATACCCAGTTAATGGTAACAACATTCATCCACCCTTCATTCATTTAATAAACATTTCAAGAGCCTTCCAGAAGCCTTTCCCCCTTCTACTCCATCCCATCTGTCAAGTCTGCTAGTTTTACCTCCTGCTTTCCCAGGTCAGGCCACCTTGACCACTGCAACTCTCACCCATCTAATGTCCCTTCTGCCAGACCACTCTTACTCTGTTTTAATCTTTCCTTCCCACAGCAGAGTGATCCATCTAATCCTAAAAACCTGATTACATCACTCACTTAAAACCCTTCAGTTGTTTCTATTGCCCATAGGATAAATTATAAATTGCTTGTCATAGACCAGAAGGTCCTGTAACACCTGTCCTTACACATGCAGTTCCCTCTGCCTGGAATACTCTTCTCTTCCTCCCTCCTCCACCTCTGGTGGCCATCACTTTCACCTAGTTGACTCCAGTCCTTTCATCATGGTTTAATATAAACATCACCTCTTCCAAGAAGCATCCCATGATTTTTTGCCTCCAAATGAATTTAGTCAATACTACTGCACATTCCCATAACACCCCACACATTTCTAGGCAGTGCACTTGTCAGGCCGGGTGTAAACTCCTTATATTGTCCAGCTTCCTGTGATACACTGTAAACTCCATGAGGTCAGAGCCTTTTCTCCCTCATCACTGCGTCCTGTGCTAACAAAGGTGTGGTGAGCAGTCAATTACGGGTTTGTAGAATGAGTGGAAGATGGATGGATGGGTGGATGGATGGATGGATGGATGGTGGTACAGGAGAAATGACACCTCTTCTGTGGAGTCTTCCTGGACTCTCCTGGGCTGGGAGTTATTTGCGCTTAATTTTGAACCTCTACCCAAGCCTTAGTTTCCTCAGCTGTGAAATGGGGGAAATAATAGTACCTACCTCTTGGGGTTACTTAAATATTAAATGATATAAGCCATGTATGTTACATGCTATAAGCCATGCGATAGTTATTAATCCATGATAATAAGCTGTTAAATTCAAATGGGATAATCCAGGTAAAGTGCTTTAGAACAGGACTTTGCACTTAATAAGTACTCAAATAGCATTAGCTACAATGATTATTGTAACATTTATCACTTCTTGCTGCCTGTCCTTTGTCAAACACTGAGCTCTTCCAGGGTACTGCTTGGGTCTTCCTCATTTTTGGACACCTCCCAGTGCCTAGCTTGGTGTTTTCAGTAAATGTTTACTGAATGAGCAAGTGAATAAATGAATGCAGATTTGTCAGCCAGTAAGTTAGGGCATGTCCCCCCACCCACACCCCCTTCATCACTCACAAAACCAAACACATTAAACCCAGTCTCTTACACATTCACACCTACTTACACTCATTCAGAGAACCCTGAGCTACCACAGAACAGCCACCCAGTTTCCTGAAGTCAGCCATGCATAAAGAGCCTTAATCACTTCCTTGCACCCTCCATACACCACCCCAATGCCCGCCACCCCATTCCCACCCCTAGAATGGTGGGGGCTGGAGGAGTCTGTCAGCTGTGCAGAGGGAATCCCATCCATGGGAAGGAAAGCAAAGCCAGACCTTAGTGAAAACTTGGGTCCTGGTCTTGGCAGGTGGTTGGTTGAAGAAAGGGCCTGGCAGTCAGGACTCTAGAGTTCCTTCCTTACTCATCTGGTTCCCTCTCTGAACCTGGAAGCCCAGGCCCACTGTCCTCTCTCCTAGGGCCAAGCATAGCAATCTGCAGGAAGATGGCAGGACAGAGGGGGCTTGAAGCCCCGGAGGTAGTAGGAGGGCCGTCTTAGCCCGAAGGTGAAATATTTCTCTTAGCCACCATTCACCAGGGGTATAATAGGGGTGAGATACTGACCCCATTGGTTTACATCCATTATATCTCACTGAATCCTCACAACAATGTTTTTTTTTGTTTTGTTTTGTGTTTACAGAGGCAGGCTGGTAATCACTGGGAGGGTAGATGAATTCCCTAAAATCACCAGCTGGAATTGGCACGCAGGTCTCTAATTCCAGAATCTTCAACCACTAGGATTTAGAGAGTGTGGGGTGGGGGTGGGGGGTGACACAGGGCAACGGCCTCCGATTCAGCCAGACCTTCATCTTCTGGGTAAAGGGGGTTCTGGGAAAGAGAGCCCCGCCTCGGGTGGTGGTGGTGGTAGAGGTGTCTCTTTCCGGACGTGGGCGGGGCCGGCAAGGGCCTGGAGAGCCCGGGGAAGTGCGAAGCCGGTGGCCCAGGCTCGCAGGCCAAGATGGCTGTTAATTAAAGTGCTGGCACCAGCTCCTCTCTGCAAAGTTTGAAGCCGTTATTTTCCACTCCAGCGAAGCGGGGAGAATCCGGCTGGGCTGACAGAGACGCCACACCGCGCCCGGGGAGCGGGCGCTCTTTCGGGGCGGGAGGCGGGCGCCTCGCCACACCGCGCGGGCCTCTGGACGCTCGGCCGAAAGCGGGGGGCGGGGAGGGTGGCGGGGCGGGGGGGAGGCGGGTGCTCCCGCCCCTTCCTCGGCATGGGGCTGCCAGCTGCTGCTTTCCCAGCGGGCTCAGGAAAGGCCGCTGGTGGCCGACGAACCCCGAAGGAGAGGCCCGGGTGCGTGCCTACCAGGGGGAGGGAGTCTATACAGATTATACACTAATGATTATGCACCTGTCCCTCCGATCACCTGCCCCGCTTTTAGGGGGGAACACATACTAGGGAGACCAGATGCCTGACTGAGCCAAGAACCTAAGGTGCTTTTCCTGAGCCTGGGGAGGTTTGCTGCCTAAGGCCCTATTCCCCTGCACCTAACACCTGTCTCCCTTTGGGCAGTAAACCTCCAGTATCTGGAGACGCAGTCATACTGAGGTTGAAAGTGCCAGAGCCAAGCTGCCGGTTTGAATCCTGGCTCTACCACTTCTAGTTGTGCAAATCCCTTAAAAACTTCCCAGAGCCTCAGTTCTCCATCTGCAAATTGAGAATAGTGATGGACTTTACCTCCCTGGACTGATGCAAAGATCAAGGGTATATAAAGCATTTGACACAGAGCTTGGCACCCAGTAAGTCCAGGATAATGTTTGTTGCATTTTTTCCCCCCAGGTCCTTCCTCCAGCCCAGTTTATAACCTGGGCTCAGGCGTCAGTACGCTTGGAGGGTTTTATCCCATTTGATGCACCTTTCCTCTTTCTAGCCCTTGGCAAAGCTAAGCAGTCTCAACCGTGGGTAAGGAAAGCCAGTGAATTCTATGGACTGTCCCACAGGTCAGCAGGGAGAGAGTGTGAGCAGGGTGGGGGCCTCTCCTTGGGGGAGGACAAGGCCCTGCTCCGAATGGCAGAGCCCTCCTTGATGGACTGGATAAAGGGAAGTGGAGAAGGAGCAGTGGAGCCGCATGAGTTGGGCCTCAAATAGTGTGATAAATATTTTGATGGAAGAAGACACATTTCAGTTTGTGCAACCTAAACACTTTCCTGCATTTGAGGAAGAGGAAAGCCTCACACAACCTGATGAGGAGAAGAGTGAGGGGGCAGCTGAGGAAGGGAGGGAGAGGAGCAGCTGAGGAGCTTGGCTAAATCAACCCTTCCTGGAGGATGGGAAAGAGGGCCACCACCCAGAAACATCTTCTTACTGGTCAGAATGGAGAAATAATGTGGGGGCGCCCTCCTTCTTAAGATCACCAATTTTCCTTTGTCTAGACGCAGGGTAAAGAGGGTGATCAGAGGAAGATGGAAAAAGCAGCCCTGCCTGGCCTGAACTTTGTTGGGGAAGGGACATAAGGTTAGAGGGGATGGAAGATCCTGTCCCTCTGGGGAATGGCAGGAAAAGTAGGTCCCTGGAGCAGTCAAGAGCCAGAAAAGAGACGGGGGTGCCTGCTCTCAGAACCAAAGGCCAGGCCTATGGCCCCGGTCTGTGAGGCCTGAGTGCCCGCTGGCCTCCTCCCCTATCCTCCCTTTGCCTTTCCCCTCTTCTCTCCCATGACCCTCTTCCTTTCCCTTTCTTCTCGCTCGCCGCTCGGCCCTCCCCTCAAACGCTCTCTGTCCCATGCAGACCTGGGCACCACCATCCCTAGCCTCCGCCTCCAGGCCCCTCGTGCGTGCCTCCTTCTGTCGGCTCGGTTTTCCTCGTGATCTCTCCTCGAGGCCGCTCCTCTCCCGGTCCGCCTCGGCACTCTCTAACCCGCCCAGCGGCCCTCTCTTCCGTCCGCTTTTTGGTCCCTACTCTCCCCTTCCTTCTGGGTGCCTCTGTTTCCCAGCCGGTAGCTCCCTCCCTATTTCCGTGTCACTGTTTCTCGCTCCTTCTGTCTCCCGGGCCTCGCGAAGCCCCGGCCCCGCCCCCTCTCCCTCCTTCCCGGCGAGGTGGGCGGGGCCTCCACCTCCCGTGGCCCAATTAGGCGTCGGTCCCGCCCACAGCCCCACCCCTCGCGCGCGCAGAGCGGGCGGGGCGGGGCCTGGCCGAGGGGGCGGTGGTTCCCGCTCTAGGAGGCGGGGAAAGCGAGGCGGGAGGCGGCGACCGCCGCACTGAGTCCGGCGGCTCAGTGGGAGGGAGGCGCGAGGCAGGATCCGGCTGCTGGGCTCGGCGGCGCAGCCAGCGCAGCGCAGCGCGGCACCCCCGGCCCGGCCCCATGCCGGTAGCCCCGCCGGACCGCCCCTGAGCGCGGGCGCCCCACCCGCGCCCCTGCCCGCCGGCACCATTGCCCCGACGGCGCGGCCGGGCGGCCCGGCGCTTCCCAGGCTCCGCGCCGGCCGCAAGACCCTGTTGGCGGCCGCCGCGGGCGTGGTGATGCTGTTGGTGCTGGTGGTGCTCATCCCGGTGCTGGTGAGCTCGGGCGGTCCGGACGGCCATTATGAGATGCTGGGCACCTGCCGCATGGTGTGCGACCCCTACCCCGCGCGGGGCCCCGGCGCCAGCGCTCGGTCCGACGGCGGCGACGCCCTGAGCGAGCAGAGCGGCGCGCCCCCGCCCTCCACGCTGGTGCAGGGCCCCCAGGGGAAGCCGGGCCGCACCGGCAAGCCCGGGCCTCCGGGACCTCCCGGGGACCCAGGTCCTCCCGGTCCCGTGGGGCCTCCGGGGAAGAAGGGCGATCCGGGCAAGCCGGGTCCCCCTGGGCTGCCGGGCGCAGGGGGCAGCGGCGCCATCAGCACGGCCACCTACACTACGGTGCCGCGCGTGGCGTTTTACGCCGGCCTCAAGAACCCCCACGAGGGTTACGAGGTGCTCAAGTTCGACGACGTGGTCACCAACCTAGGCAACAACTACGACGCAGCCAGCGGCAAGTTTACGTGCAACATTCCCGGCACCTACTTTTTCACCTACCACGTCCTCATGCGCGGCGGCGACGGCACCAGTATGTGGGCGGACCTCTGCAAGAACGGACAGGTGGGCCCGGTGGGGGGGATGGGGCCGGCCTGGGGTCAGAGTGGTGGGCATGCCAGGCGGACACAGGAGAAGACCCCACTTCGCCCGCCATTGGACAACACACACGGGGATGGTCGGAACCAGCGGGCACCCCTAACCCTTCAGTTCCTGAGCTCGGCTCCAAGGCAGGCGCTGCTCGGTACGGCTGCCGTGGAAATGCCGGAGATAAATCCAGCTATTCGGACCGCAGGGTTCCCGGGCGCGGGGACTGGCCCTTGGGGGGCGGCATCTGGGAGCTGAGATTCAGGGTGACGCCAAACGGCGATTAGGGGAGGACAAGGTTGGGCTCTGGGGCACAGGGTGGGGAGACGCAGCCTTGGCGCCCGCGGGCCCCCAGGCGCCAGCCGAGAATGCAAGCTGTAGGAGAGGTTTTGGGGGCAAAGGCAAAGGGAACCCGGTTGCCAGAGCCTTAGTTGCAGTACATGGCCCGCCGTCGGGAAGGTGCCACTGGACTAACTGAACCCTTGGCAAAAACCGGGACTGCGCCGCCCCTCCATACATATCAGAGCTATCCCAAGTAAAAGAGCTGCCTCGGGGGAAAAGTTTTTCCTCCCGAGGCGGAGCGAAGAGCCAGAAATTCCCCTTCCTCTTGGTCTCCCAGCTCCAACCCCAACTGACTCCATCAGCATGGCGTGGGTGGGGGGACCCTCTTAGTTCCCAGCCCCCATCCCAGGGACTGGAGCTGGCAGGCGCCGAGAGCGGACTCTGGTGCCGGGACCAGCGAGTGCGCGGGTGGGAGAGGCCAGCCCGGGGACCAATCTCCACCCAGCCCCACTCCAGGGAGACAAGTGCCTGGCTCCCTCTCTACCCTCTCCCTCACCAGTGTTCTCAGCCCGCGGTGGCCTGGGGCTCGAGGGGCGTGGTTGGGCCGCGCCTATTTTTTATAAGAAGGGGCGACCTCCGCAGGTCAGGCTGGGCTGGGTGAGAGTTGAGAAGGAATCGCCAGGTGAGGGAGACCCTGCACTCTGTTGGAACCCCTCCCCAAGGGAGCATCACCTGAGGTTCCACTGGTCTGCGGGGGTGGGGGGGGTGGCGGGCGCAGGTGGATGGACAAGAGAAGTCAGCCAAAAAACCTCCAGGTGCTTGTGGGTCTGCCCCTCTTCTCTTTCCCTTGCTTGCTTTTCGCTCTGTCTCCCTTGTTTCTCTTGCTCCCTTGCATCTGCCATCCCTATCTGTCTCTCCCAGTTTCTGACCTCTCTCCCCTGGGTCTAACTACCCCCTGCTTCTCTTTTCCTTCTGTCTCTCTTCCCCTTGTGTCCATCCTGTTTCTCCTCTTCGTCCTTGGTTCTTAACTAAATGGGAGGCCCCAGTATCCCGTGAGGGCTCCTTCTGCAGACAGCCAGCCCCACGATTCCCTTATTAATCACCAATAAGGGATGCAGCAATGTCACCTTCATCAATGGAATTTCTTACTCTCCCTAAGAGAGTTGGGGCTGGCACCATATTGAGAATTCAGGGGGTCTGGGAGCCCAGCTTTCCTGGCCACTGAGGTGGTGACCAGACCACTGGTGGCCCCTAGACCCTGTACCACCTCAGGAGGTCACAGCAGGGCCTGAGAGACAAGGAGAGAAGGCCTCCAAGATGGGGGGCCCACACTTGCTTCAGTCACTAGGAGGTGAAAAAGTCTTAAAAGCTCCTTTCCCTTCCTGCAGAGAAATTGGCAAAACCTGATGAGGAGGCGAGCAGGGACAAGGAGGTGGCTTAACGGGAGTTTCAAAGACCCAGCATTTTAACACAGTTACTCAGATCATTTACCCCCCCCCCCCAAAAAAATAATAAAAGAGAGAAAGAGAAACAGTGGGGCCCATGCTCCTACTCTCTATGTCCTTTGTGACTTCTCCTTACAGACTGTCCAAAAGACCCATTTGATATCACTAGTCATTCAACACATTTGTTCTGAGCCCCTACTTGGAGCCAGGTTTGGGGCTTGGTATGAGGGATTCTGTCTACTCACCTTCCAGGAACCCCTGGTCTGTGTAGGGGAGACAGTGGGGACTGGACGATAACACATCCAGTATGGACCACGATAAAGGTGGGCTGGAGCCCATAGGTGACTCCTGTCCTCCAACATGTTGCCTTGGGGGTAGCAATTCATTGCAGCCTGCACTGGCTCAAACCTCCCTGTACAGAAGCACTGGGTGAGGCAGATGATGGTAAACCTTGGCCCCCAAGGTAAGGAGACAGGGTTAGGAAGAAAATAAAAGATCAAATGTAGGGAAAGCTACAGAGGTAGAAGAGAACATTCAAGGGGACAGAGAAAACAAAGACGGGCTGGGCAATGAATGGGAACAGAGGAGAAGAGCTTGCACCTCCCACGCTTTCTGGACCAGGGGCCAACCTGTGCTCCGTGCTTTTCCTCTGTGGCTTCCTGCCTGCACAGAGGGTTCCAAAATTTCTGAAAAAAGGCAAGGCCAAATCTGGGTCCGGTTCTTCCCTGGGCAAGATGGTGGAGGGAGATCACCATTCCTTATGCCTGGTGCTAAGGCCACCTCTCTTCATCTCCCTAAGACTGGTTTTGAGTCACTCCCCTGCAGCCTGCTGGCACCACGCCCTGGTCATTAGGTTTTGAGGGGCCTGAAGAAGAGACACTAGGTTGGGGGTGGTGCCCTGGGCAAGGTAAGCTGCCTGCAGCTGTTTCTGAAATCCAGTCGTGGTGAGCAGGGAGGGCGCAGGATCGATGAACTGGGATGGAAGTCAGGTGGGGATGGGCTGGGGACTTTGGCCACGGTGCTGTTTGTCCAGGGAAGGTGGCTCTGGAAAGGCAAGGATTACCATATAACCCGGCAATTCTTCTCCTAGGCTTATACCCCAAAGGACTGAAACTAGGGAGTCAGATACCTGTATACCTATTCATAGTGGCATTATTCACAATAGCCAAAAGATGGAAGCAACCCAACTGTCCACTAATAGACGATCAGATAAACAAAATGTAATATATGTACAATTAAATATTATTCAGCCATAAATAGGAATGAAGTTCTGATACATGCTACAACGTGGATGAACCTTAAAAATAGTATGCTAAGTGAAGTAAGCCATACATAGAAGGACATATTTAGTATGATTCCATTTATGTGAAATGTCTAGAATAGTCAAATTAATAGAAACAGAAAGTAGATTAGCGGTTACAAGGGGCTGGAGAGAGGAGGAATGGGGAATTACTGCTTATTGGATACAGAATTTCTATTTGGGATGATGAAAAGGTTTTGATAATGGCTGGTGGTGATGGTGGCACATTTTAAATGTGATTAATGCCACTGAATTTTACCCTTAAAAATGGGCAAATTTTATGTTATATATATGTTACAAAAGGGCAGGGAGCAAGGCCCTGTATGGCAGAGGCTGAATAATGCCAGAGGTAGGGGTGGACGAATCGAGGACAGTGGTATAAAGACCTAACTGGAGATCAGCCTCTCCCTGGTGATCAGCACCTTCCAGAACACAGCGGCAAAGTACAGGCTCAGTAAATGTGTGAAAATGCAGTTTCCACTGTGGGCCAGGCTAACTGCCCATGGGAGCCATGCCTGTGCATCCAAGACTCCAGCACTGATCTGGCACTTTTCCTGTGCTTCCCCCATTCCAGGCCCTTGACCTGACCACTACCTCAGTTTCCCCTCCCGACAGCCCTGTGGGAGGTGACTCTATAGCACCCCCTCGTGACAAATCCTATACCTGCTTTCCTGCTTCCATGGCAACTTAAATTTCCCCAACTTCCCCTTAGCCCCCAGAGGAGCTGGATAGCTCAACTGTTTCCAGTTTAGGGCTGAGAATCAGGACCCCTGGGTTCTGTTCTTGGATCCCCCACTGTCTACGGATGGAAGGGCATAAATTCTCCCTGCCTCCATGGCTAATTAGGATAATTACAGCAACAATCATGGTGATGAATAAATAATAAACATAATCATAACAGTTCTGATGCCTGTCACATCACCAGGAGATTCCTGATGACAGATGACTGTATTATAATGGCTTTGGCTATTAAAGAGCACACTGTTTAATGAGTTAAGGCCAAATTAATCTGGGTAATAAAAATAATTGTTATTAGTAGTAATTTATTAGCAAAGATAATGAAATGCATGTGTAATAATAAATACTACCAGTATTAGGGCCCAGGGAATAATACAGAAGTTGGCTGCTTGCTTTCTGCTCTTTTCTAGTATCTTAAAGCCCCATCAGGATCAGTGTTTTTTTTTCATCACCATTGAAAGGCTTTCACAAAGGAGGCAGTTGTGAGGCAGTCTTATCCATTTTTCAGATAGAGAAACTGAATTCCTTGACAGCCTGCATTTCCCCCTCATTTTATTCCTTCACTCCACCCCCAGCTGAACTAGGAGATTTCTCAGCTAAGAACTCCAAACAGTTCCTTCCCAGGCAAGGGAAGAAGAGGTTGAAAGGAGAGGTTTGGACTTCAAGTGGCCGACTACATGCAAATAGGTTGGGTCCTCTTCCTTGCAGCATTGCTGCTGAGTCAGCAGCTTTGGCAGCCTCCTCCCTTCTGCCCCAATGTATGAAGGGCCCCTTCCCTAATTTGGTTTGGTCCAGCCCAGAATATGAGCCCAGGGGGGAGCTGCCTTCTGGGAAGGAGCAGGATGGCGAGGGGCCCCTGAGGAACTGCCTGAGAGAACCTGGTTCAATGTATCTTCCCCACCACAAGACGGAACCCTGGAGATGCCTCCTCCCTCCCCATTTTCCCCCCAGATACTAAGGCTAAGGATTTGAGAAGCCTCAGCGGTTAGAGAAGAATGCTGGGAGGGAATTCATCCTTGAGAGAGATTAATAGATATTACAAAACCATACTAATAAAAATTGATGGATTTCACCAAAGGGTACCACTAGCGCCACCTCCACTCCTCCAATCTCGTAGATTATCACTGGAATCCCCAAAAGTGATGGCAGGCTTTGAGTCCAAATGCTGGTACTTCCTTGTGCCACTGACCTGCCTGTCCCTCAGATCAGACCCAGGATCACAGCGGGATGTGAGGCCCGGATTCATTTCTTCCTACCACTCCCTTTCTATCACGCTGGGGTGAGACGGATATCGTGGGTATAGCTTCAAGCTCCTGGGAGGCCAATGCCCTTAGGTCCAATCTAAGCCTCTTGTCTCACTGCTCCTGTGTGAGAGACTCCAGAAGGAGCCTCAGATGAGGGCCAAAGTCCCTGTCCTGGTTCTGGGCTGGTAGCTTACTAGCGTCATGCCTGGGCCCAGCCACCTGACCTGTGTGTACCCTCTGCCCATCCACTGACACAGAACAGGCAGGTGTGACTGGAAGGTAAGGTGTTAGTGTTGGTATTAAAGCAGAGAGGAAGGAATGAGGTGGAGAGAGGGAATGGCCCTCACAGAGGACCAGGTGGTAAGCCCTAGCGAAGGTAAGGGGGAAGGTCTCACCTGGACTCCAAATTCAGGTCCAGATTGGACCCACCCTGGAAATCTAGGTTCCCCCCTATGCCCCATTCCTCATACACACCATATGTTTGGACAAGGGGTGAAGGTGTGGTAGGGCAGGGCGGGTGGGAGCCCGGAGAGGAGCAGATCGAGAGCCTCGGTGATGGGCTGGTGGCCGGGCTGGTGGGTCTCCAGGTCCTTCCCGGGCGGCCCCTCACCTCTGACAGCCCATCACTAGCCCCGCCCCGCCCCCGCAGGTGCGCGCCAGCGCCATCGCCCAGGACGCGGACCAGAACTACGACTATGCCAGCAACAGCGTCATCCTGCACCTGGACGCGGGCGACGAGGTCTTCATCAAGCTCGACGGAGGCAAAGCGCACGGCGGCAACAGCAACAAGTACAGCACGTTCTCCGGCTTCATCATCTACTCCGACTGAGCGCCCCGCGGCCCCCCGCACCACCCCCTCGCTGCCCAGCCCCGGCTGCCGGTCCTCCCCGGCTATGACGCCCCGGCCCGTCTCATCACCGCCCGGGCCGCAGCTCGGCCCTCCCGCCGGTTCGCCGCAGAGCCGGGCCGGCGTGCCCGTCCCAGTCCCCGGGGCGCTGTGTGGGCCGCCCCCAGCCCCGTCCCCCGCCGTGCATTTGTACTGTGGGACTGTTCATTGCCCGCCCGCCAGCCCGCCCCAGCCCGGGCAGAGGTCGCGGCGGAGGCCCTTCCCGCGCTGGGCCGCGCCGCCCTCCTCCGCGACCGGGTGGCGCCGCCTGGGGGAGGACGGGGGTCGGGGCTGACTAGCTGCTTCCCAGCGCCCCCAAAGCCCCGGCCTGGCCCCGCCGCGCCCTGTCTGACCAAAGCTAAAATAAAAACACGTCCACCCCGTGGGGTTTCGGTCTGTGCCCTGCGGAGGGGCTGCAGGAGGGGGCCGTGGACGCGTCCGGATGGGGAAGGGGTGGCGAAAGCGAGGGCGGAAATGAGAACAGAGAAGCAGGCCTCTTCTTGGGCCTGAGGTAGGACCCCAGCCGTGGCGGTGGGGTTGGTGATTAAAAAAAAAAAGACAGACCCAAAATGGACCTACCACCCCACCCTGAGACTGTGTGGTCTCCTTGACTCCTCAGCTCTCCAGTGGGACCTTCTTGTTGGTTCTCTGATCTCCCCAGCCTCCTCATCCTTATACAACCTTAATTCTTTCCTCTCCACTCTCTTCTTAATTGGGTCCTTGACACTTTTACATATAGTCCAGGTGACTGAGAAACTAGTATGAACATCCAGGACACAAAACCCCCTGCCAGCTGAGGGCCAGATAATCCATGAATACCTCCCCAACCTTGGGCCCCCTGTCAACCTCAGCAGGCGGTACAGGCCTGGCTAACCACAGGCCCTCATGCTCCATACACGTTGGCCAATGGGTTTCATAGTCCAAGGAAGGAGGTCTGTGGGCCCCTCAGCTGAGTGGAGCATCACCACCACCCCCAACCCTGCACCCCCACCCCCGCCAGCATTGCACAGTGGCTGGCACTGGCCCAGTGCAGGCATGAGGACTGGGGCCTATCCAAGAGCACCCGAAGACACGGCCAAGTTTGGGATGGAAAGGGACTTCCTGAGGCTAGTGAAGAGCAGATGGGGGCGGGGAGGACAAAATCTTGAACGGGGTGTTTTCAGGGGCAGGGGGAAGGGACAGAGAGCTCAGCTGTTGCTATGTCTGAGTGCCTTAGCTGACTGAGCTCTTTTCTCTCCAGGATGCAGATTTGTCCCAGGAAAAGAAGTCATTTTCAGCTCAGAAAGCAGTGGAAGGCTCTGCAGTGTAGACATCAAGATGCAAGATGTAAATAAAGCAGACACCCTCGGTTCTCAATTAGCCACCTTGGGTGGGGCCAGGGAGGTAATCTAAAATCCCAGCTAACTCCCAAAAGATGTCTGCTACTGTTGAGAAGGAATCAATAATGTTTTGTTTCAGAACTCCCCTTCCATATTCCATTTGTTCAGACTAACATTAAAGTGCATTTACAACCCCTGAATTCCCTGTGACAGCAAGAGGTTACATTTTCATATTGAAGGATTTGCAGGGGAATAATTCACTCCCTGGATCTGAAATGGATAAGAGAGAGGATGAAGTGTGGCTGGAATTCAGGCACTGCCCGAGGCCCCCTCCTTAGAATCCCAGACTGTCCCCTTGTAATGAATATCTAGTGCTTATCTAGTCCAGCCGCTCCATTGCTCAGGATAAGCAAGGCCTAGAGAGGGGCTGTGGCTTGCTGAGAGTCTCATGGCCTTCCTTCACCCCACTGAGCCAAGGTCTGGTGGGGGACTTCCATGGATCTGGGGGAAGCCGGGTGCCAGAGTCAGAGCCACTTTAGGAGGAGGTAGGCCAAGGGTCCCCACTGGGCCTGGGCAGCTGGAATAGGAAACAACCCAGTTATATCATCTTCTTCCATGGTGGCAAAGTTCTATTTTTATATCCCTTAATGTGACTTCAGTATTTGAAAGGCTTGGCAAGCTTTAAACTAAGAGGCCTAAATTTTCATCCCAGCACCAGTGTATGTGATCCTGGGCAAGCCACCCGTCCCAGGCTCAGTTCCAGAGTAGTGGCAGCAATGAAAGGAAAAGCTTCATTAGGCTGGTTGACCTTGGTCCAAACACTTCACCTCTGGGCCTCAGTTTTCTCATCTTTAAAATGGAGGTAACAAAGCCAATCCTAAAGAACACCTAGGGCAATATATAAGATTTTACAAAGGTCCCATGCACTAGGGTAACTTTTCAGAAACCTAAATGGGTCCCTGGACCAGGATAAGTCCTGAAACCTAGAGGTCCCAGCCTCTCCAGAACATCAGCTAGTTCCATCTCCCTACCTCATGTTATTGACAGCCCCTTCCAACATGAGAAAGCCCAAATACCCCTAAAGAGTGGGATAGAAAGATCAAAGGTGATGGTGGAGTTATACAGAGAAGGTAAGGTTTAACAAATGAATATGGTTGCTGAATCATTAAATTGATATTTCTTTTAGTCTCCAGTATCTCAGAACAGCTAGAAGTAAAAACCTAAAATTGTGGAATTGTAACCCATACCAAACTCTGAAATCTGTCCTACAACTAATTGTTGTGCTGTGCTTTGAAATTTATTAGGGTTTTTTTTTTTTTTTGCATATATTTTTCACAAAAAACAGAAAAAGTCGATTGTGATGGTAAAAAAACATTTACTCCTTTTAGCCTCCAATGTTCTGGAGCAGAAGGAAAAATCTGCGAGGATGGTATGGTAGCCCATGACAAACTCTGGGATCTGTCCTATAACTGCTTGGTGAACAGTGCTTTGAAAACTATTGTTTTTTTCTTTCTCTGCTTGGTATATATATTATATTATACAATAAAAAAGTTAAAAAG
>PVIY010017791.1:0-48787 GCA_004026745.1 Myrmecophaga tridactyla
AGATTTAGCATCACTAATTGCAGAAGACACTCCCTTTTGGCTGATTACAAATGGATTCAGCTGTGGATGCAGCTGATGTGCTCATGACCTAATCCTGTGAAATGTCCTCATTGCAACAGACAGGCCAGCGCTTGCCCAATCAGATAAACAGGTACCACAACTTGGCCAAGTTGACACGTGTCCCTAACCATGACAACCCTCATACCAAAGCCAAAGATATTACAAAAAACACTATAGACTAATCTCTCTGATGAATATAGATGCAAAAATCCTCAACAAAATTCTTGCAAATCGAATCTAGCACCACATTAAGAGAATTATACACCATGAACAAGTAGGATTCATCCCAGGTATGCAAGGATGGTTCAACATAAGAAAATCAATTAAAGTAATACACCATATCAACAAATGAAACCAGAAAAAAAAACATGACCATCTCGATTGATGCAGAAAAGGCATTTGACAAAATTCAACATCCTTTCCTGTTGAAACACTTCAAAGGATAGGAATAGAAGGGAACTTCCTCAATATGATAAAGGGAATATATGAAAAACCCACAGCTAACATCATCCTCAATGGGGAAAAACTGAAGACTTTCCCCCTAAGATTAGGAACAAGACAAGGATGTCCACTATCACCATTGTTATTCAACATTCTGTTGGAAATTCTAGCCAGAGCAATTAGATAAGAAAAAGAAATACAAGGCATCAAAATTGGAAAGGAAGAAGTAAAATTATCACTGTTTGCAGGTGATATGATATGTCAAAAACCCCAAAAAATCCACAGCAAAACTACTAGAGCTAATAAATGAGGACAGCAAAGTGGCAGATTACAAGATCAACACTCAAAAATATGTAGTGTTTCTATACACTAGTGATGAATAATCAGAGGAGGAAATCATGAAAAAAATTCCATTTACAATTGCAACCAAAAGAATAAAATATTTAGGAATAAATTTAACTAAAGAGACAAAAGACCTATACAGAGAAAACTATAAGAAACTGATAAAAGAAATCACAGAAGACCTAAATAAATGGAAGGGCATACCGTGTTCATAGATTGGAAGACTAAATATGGATAAGATGTCAATTCTACCTAAATTGATTTACAGATTCAATGCAATACCAATTAAAATCCCAGAAACATACTTTTCAGAAGTAGAAAAATCAATAACCAAATTTATCTGGAAGAGCAGGGTGCCCCGAATAGCTAATAGTACCCTGAGAAAGAAAAATGAAGTTGAAAGTCTCACGCTACCTGACTTTAAGGTGTATTACAACGCTATAGTGGTCAAAACAGCATGGTAGGGGCATAAAGATATATATACTAACCAATGGAATCAAATAGAGTGTGCAGATATAGACCTTCTCATCTATGGACAATTGATCTTTTATAAGGCTGTCAAGCCAACTCACCTGGGACAGAACAGTCTCTTCAGTAAATGGTGCCTAGAGAACTGGATATCCACAGGCAAAAGAATGAAAGAGGATCCATATCTCACACCCTATAGAAAAATTAGCTCAAAATGGATCAAAGACCTAAACATTAGATCTAAGACCATAAAACTGTTAGAAGAAAATGTAGGGAAATATCTTATAAATCTTATAATAGGAGGTGGTTTCCTAGACGTTACACCCAAAGCATGAGCATTGAAGAAAGAAAGAAATGAATGGGAACTCCTCAAAATTAAACACTTTTGTGCATCAAAGAACTTTGTCAAGAAAGTAAAAAGACAGCCTACACAATGGGAGACAATATTTGGAAACTATATACGAGATATTCTAGTATCCAGATAATATAAAGATATTGTTCAACTCAACAACAAAAAGACAGAAAACCCAATTATAAAATGGGCAAAAGACCTGAACAGACACTTCTCAGAAGAGGAAATACAAATGGCCAGAAGGCCCATGAAAAGATGCTCAACTTCACTGGGTATTAGGGAAATGCAAATCAAAACCACAATGAGAGATCATCTCACACCCATCAGAATGGCCATTATCAATAAAACAGAAAATAACAAGTGCTGGAGAGGATGTGAAGAAAGAGGCACATGTATCCATTGTTGGTGGGAATGTCAAATGGTATAACTGCTGTGGAAGGCAGTTTGGTGGTTTCTCAGGAAGCTAAGTATAGAATTGCCATATGACCCAGCAATACCATTGCTAGGTATCTATTCAGAGGACATGAGGGCAAATACACAAACGGATATTTGCACACCAATGTTTATAGCAGCATTATTTACAATTGCCAAGAGATGGAAATAGCCCAAATGTCCATCAACAGATGAATGGCTCACCAAGCTGTGGTATATACATACGATGGAATATTATGCAACTGTAAGACAGAATAAATTTATGATGTAAGTAACAATATGGACATTATGCTGAGTGAGATGGGCCAGAAACAAAAGGACAACTACTGTATGGTCTCAATGATATGAAGTAACATTAATGAATGAACTTGGAGAATTTCAGTTAAGAACAGAGGTCATCAGGAGAGAGAAATAGGGTAGATATTGGGTAATTGGAACTGAAGATATACAGATTGTGCAACGGGACTGGTTGTAAAAATTCAGAAATGGATAGCACAATACTATTTAACTGTAATACAATAATGTTAGAACACTGAATGAAGCTGAATGTGAGAATGACAGAGGGGGGAGGCCTGGGGGCAGAAATGAAATCAAAAGGAAAGACAGATGATAAAAACTAAGATGGTATAATCTAGGAATGCCTAGAGTATGTAATGATAGTGACTAAATGTACAAATTTAAAAATGTTTTTGCATGAGGAAGAACAAAGGAAAGTCAATACTGCTGGGTGTTGAAAATAAATGGTAATTCATATTTTAAATTTTTAACTTATGTGTGAGACTAAAGCAAAAAATGTTTATTTGGTACA
Source organism: Myrmecophaga tridactyla (assembly GCA_004026745.1). Taxonomy (NCBI): domain Eukaryota; kingdom Metazoa; phylum Chordata; class Mammalia; order Pilosa; family Myrmecophagidae; genus Myrmecophaga; species Myrmecophaga tridactyla. The sequence continues at coordinate 2,904 of PVIY010017791.1, forward strand.
AAATATATTTTTTGACTAGTGCATTTCCTACTATAATTTATGTGTACAGCTTAATTGAACACATTAATAAGTGTAATAATAAGAATAAGTACATGGAACCTTCAGTAGGGCATGAGATTTTGTAGGTTTGTCCAGAGTGATATCTCGATAATTCCCAGAAGGATTTGAACAGGGAATAAAAATGTATTTGCAAAGTCCCCTTGGGGGAATGGTGAGAAAGGGGCAAAATTCAACTTCCCCAAGTGGCAAATTCTTGATATTCTCACAAGCAGTGGGGACAACCAAAGCAATAAGCTGAGCCCCCAATCATGGGGTTTGTTTATATGAAATGTAACCCTGCGAAGGACAGGCTAAGCCTACTTAAATTAGGCCTAAGTTTCACCCCCAAGAGAACTTCTTTTGTTGCTCAGATGTGGCCTCTCTCTCAGCCAACACGACAAGCAAACTCATGGCCCTCCCCCTCTCTATGTGGCACATGACTCCCAGGGATGTTGAGCTTCCTGGCAACATGGGGCAGAAATCTTAGAATGAGCTGGGACTCAGCACCAAGTGATTGAGAAAACTTTCTCATCCGAAAAGAGGAAGAGCAAAATGAGACCAAATAAAGTGTCAATGGCTGAGAGATTCCAGAGTTGAGAGGTTATCCTGGAGGTTATTCTTATGCATTAAATAGATATCACCTTTTTAGTTAAGGTGTAATGGAGAGGCTGGAGGGAACTGCCTGAAAATATAGAGCTGAGTTCCAGTAGCCATGTTTCTTGAAGATGATTGTATAATGATATAGCTTTTGCAATGTGACTGTGTGATTGTGAAAACCTTGTATCTGTTGCTCCTTTTATCTACCTTATTGATAGATGAGTAAAACATATGGATTAAAAATAAATAAATAATAGGGGGAACAAATGTTAAAATAAATTTAGTAGATTGAAATGCTAGTGATCAATGAAAGGGAGGGTTAAAGGGTATGGTATGTATGAATTTTTTTCTATTGTCATTTTATTTCTTTTTCTGAATTGATGCAAATGTTCTAAGAAATGATCATGATGATGAATATGCAACTATGTGATGAAAGAAAAAATGTTCATATTGTATGTTTATTTGTTTTATTAATAAAAAATTTTTAATAATATATAATAAAAGAATGTTCATGTATGTATGTTTATTGGATTTATTAATAAAAGCTTTCAAAAAACAAACAAAATAAGAATTCTACATAGACTTAAGGTATCCTTCAAACATAAAAGTGAAATAAAATAAAGACATTTTAAGAAAATAAAAAAAAAATTTAGGCCTAAGGGTCACTCCCAGAGAACCTCTTTTATTCCTCAGATGTGGCCTCTCTCTCTAAGCTGACACCACAAGTGACCCCACTGCTCTTCCCCCCCACCAACATGGGACATGACTTCCAGGGGGTTAAATCTCCTTGGCAATGTGGGACAGAGATCCCAGGATGAGCTGGGACCCAGCATAAAGAATTGAAAAGACCTTCTTGACCAAAAGGGTGAAGAGAGAAATGAGACCATATAGTGTCAGTGGCTGAGAGATTTCAAACAGAGTTGAGAGGTTATCCTGGAGGCCATTCTTACACATTATGTAGATATCCCTTTTCAGTTTATGGTGTATTTGAGTGGCTAAAGGGAAGTACCTGTAACTGTAGAGCTGTTTTCCAGTAGCCTTATTTCTTGAAGATGATTGTATGAAGATGTAATGTTTATAATGTGACTATGTGATTGTGAAAACTTTGTGTCTGATGCTCCTCTTATCTAGGGTATGGAAGGATGAGTAAAAAATATAGATAAGAAATAAACAAATAATAGGGGGAACAAAGGTTGAAATAAATTGAGTAGATCGAAATACTAGTGGAAAATGAGATGGAGGGGTAAGGGGTAAGGTATGTTTGAGTTTTTTCTTTTCTCTTTCTTATTTCTTTTGTTGAAGAGATGCAAATGTTCAAAAAATTGATCATGGTGATGAATACACCTATGTGATGATATTGTGAGCCATTGATTTTACACCATGTATAGAATGTTTGTATGCCAAGGATGGTTGTATGTGTTCTAGTTTGCTAGCTGCTGGAATGCAATATACCAGAAACAGAATGGCTTTTAAAAAGGGGAATTTAATCAGATGCTAGTTTAAAGTTCCAAGGCTGAGAAAATGTCCCAATTAAAACAAGTCTATAGAAATGTCCAATCTAAGCCATCCAGGGAAAGATACCTTGGTTCAAGAAGGCCGATGAAGTTCTGGGTTTCTTTCTCAAGTGGAAGGCACATGGTGAACACAGTCAGAGTTTCTCTCTCATCTGGAAAGGCCCATGGTGAACAGTCAAGATTCCTCTCTCATCTGGAATGACACATCTGCTAGCCTCTTCTCCTGGTTTCCTGTTTCATGAAGCTCCCCGGGATGCATTTTCCTTCTTCATCTCCAAAGGTTGCTGGCTGGTGGACTCTGCTTCTCGTGGCTACCATTCTGCTCTGCTCTCTCTGAACCTCTCATTCTCCAAAATGTTTCTTCTTTTATAGGACTCCAGAAACTTCTCAAGACCCACCCAAATGGGTGGAGACATGTCATCACCTAATCCATCTTAACAACCACTCTTGATTAAATCACATCTCCAGGGAGATGATCTGATTACAGTTTCAAACATGCAATATTGAATAGCGATTAGAAGAAGTGGTTCCAATTACAAAATGGGATTAGGATTAAAACATGGCTTTTTTAGGGTCCATACATCATTTCAAACCAGCACAGTATGTTTGCTTGTTAAGGTTTACAATAAAAATGTTTTAAAAAACACAATAGCATACATTTATGTAGGTATCATGCACACACATATATACACACTTTTAAAAGTGTGGAGGGATAATCCCAAACAGTTAACAGTTGTTACCTTTGTGGAGACAGGATTTTAAGGGAATTTTCTGGATTATTTGTAATTTATGTATTATCTGAATTTCTTTTCATAACAACTCTTAAATATATAATGGAAAAGAAACTAAAAAGAAATTCTACAAACAAAATTTCTGCATAACGTCGATATCAAATCATATGTGTATTCTATACACAAATCAAGAAATATTTATTGAGCCAGACATTGTTCTAGGTCTTGGAGAGGTAGCTCTAGTTATGAGATACAATAAACAAAGAAATAAACAAACATAAAATAAGTCATGGATAATGTATATTATAGAGATAAATTAAACAAGGTTACAGGGATTGAGACTCCTGAGGAGTAGACTGCTATTTTCAATAATATGGTCAGGAAAGGCTACTCCAAGGTGACACTTCAGCAGAGATTTTCAAACTAAGTGTGAAAAGTGCAGCCTGGCTTCTCCTTGCAGCTTATAGTAAAATACAAATGGAAAAGGATAAGATGAGAACTGAACTCCTGGTACAAACGAAACCAGAAATTAAAGGATTGGAAAAGTCTGAGTAAAGGATTGGAAAGCAAGTCCCCAGAGAATAGTGTGAGGGTTTAAGTGAATATGGAACCAGTCAACCATTTCAGTGCAAGACAGGATTGCAAATGCAGTTATCCAGAAAGGTTTATTAAAAGTTCGATTGTCTGAGAGTTCTGGGAAGATGACTGAATAAAGTAGATCGGGTTCAGCCCTACTCCAAGGAAAAGTTAGAGAAGGGATGAGAGCGCAAATGAAATGGTGATTCAGGAGTGCAGCTGACCTGGGAGAGCCTTCTGCACCACATAGCGTGGTTGCAGAGGTTGAGGAACTCAGAAGCAGAGGACTGGAGCCTAACGCAGAAGCATGGAGCCCACAGGACTGCACAGACGGGGAGATGGAGACTAGCAAGTAAGCCAAGCCACATTCTTTGAATGTGCTACCCTCAACTGTGCAGCCCTGTAACCAGAGACTCACCCCACACCCCATGACCTGAACCATCACCTACCCCCATTCCCCCCACCCCAAGCACCCCTGCCCCACCAACCCCCAGTCCATGAAGGCATAATGCTGACCCACTGCCATAGCTCTGTTCATGCTCAATAAGGGCCCCATATCCTAGACCAGTGCACACCAGGGTTATGTCACCCAGACCTGTGCAACCACGCAGCTGCATCCTCCCGGCCTGCTGGGTACCCATGTTCACAAGCACCATTGTAACATTCCCAGCCCGTGCCTATACCTGCACTACAATGCATCACCACACATTTGTGCCCTGCATCCTGCTACATATCCACCCCACAAACACAGGGCCTTAGACTATTGAAGGAAATCAACCCCCAAATTAAATCAATCAAGATATTCACATGTGATGAAAATAACAGAAGATCACTAAGCATATCACAATGCAGACAGATATAGCCAGCCTAATGACCAAATGAAAACACCAGAGAAGACACAGACATTGGAACAACTAGTGATAGATGTTCATATAACACTACTTAATAAAATATGTGGGATGGCTAATGACATAAAGGAGATCAAGAATAGAGTAGAAGGATGTGGGGGTAGTTCAGTGGTAGAATTCTCGCCTGCCATGAAGGAGACTTGGGTTCAATTCCCAGCCCATGCACTTCCCAAATAAACAAACAAGTAAATAAACAAACAAATGAAAATTCAACAAATGGTGCTGCAATAAGGGGATACTCACATGGAAAAAGAATGAAATGTGAACCCCACCATGCAGCATACAAAAAAAAAAGCATACAATAGAAGAGCATAAAAAGGAATTTGAAAGAATAAATAGAAAAATAGCAGATATCACAGAGATTAAAAACATTGTTGACCAAATAAAAAACATACTAGAGGCATACAACAGTATATTTGAAGAGACAGAAGAAAGAATAAATGATATAGAGGATAGGATAAATGATTTCAAACACTCAAAACACCAAATGGTAAAAAGATGGAAAATTTTGAATTGGATCTCAGGGAAATGATAGACAAAACAAAGCACACAAATATAAGAATGGCTTGTGTCCCAGAAAGAGAAGAGGATATAATGGGGGAAAACCTCCCAACCCTTATGAAGGACATAAATATACAAGTCAGAGAAGCTCAAAGAACTCCAAACAGAATAAATCCAAATAGGCCTTCCCCAAGACACATACTAATTAGTCTGTCAAATGTTGAAGAGAAGCAGAAAATTCTGAAAGCATCAAGAGAAAAACAATCTACTACATACAAGGGAAACCACATAAGACTGAGTTCAGACTAAACAAATGGCACCATGGAAGTGAGAAGGCAATAGTATGATATATTTCAGATCCTGAAAGAGAAAGAGTTCCAGGCAAGAATACTGTATGCAGCCAAACTGTCCTTCAAAACTGAGGGAGATGAGAAAACCTCCTTGACCAAAAGGGGGAAGAGTGAAATGAGACAAAATGAAGTATCAATGGCTGAGAGATTCCAAACAGAGTCGAGAGGTTATAATGGAGGCTATTCTTATGCATTATATAGATATCACCTTTTTAGTTAAGGTGTTAAAGAGAAGTTGGAGGTAATTGCCTGAAAAATGTAGAATTGTGTCCTAGTAGCCATGTTTCTTGAAGATGATTGTATAATGATACAGCTTTTGCAATGTGACTGTGTGATTGTTAAAACCTTGTGTCTAATGCTCCTTTTATCTACCTTATTGACAGATGAGTAAAATGTATGGATTAAAAATAAGTAAATAATGGGGGGACAAATGTTAAAATGCATTTAGTAGATTGAAATGAAAGGGAGGGTTAAGGTGTATGGTATGCATGAATTTTTTTCTGTTTTCTTTTTATTTCTTTTTCTGAATTTAGGCAAATGTTCTAAGAAATTATCATGATGATGAATATACAACTATGTGATGAAAAATAATGATAATATTGTATGTTGATTGGATTTATTAATAAAAAATTTTTTAAAAATTAAAAAAAGAATGGAATGATCCTATGGTGAGAATGTTTGTGTTTGTATGTTGTTACGTTGAATTAAAAAAAAGCAAAAAAAAACTGAGGAAGAGATTAAAATTTTCAGACAAACATTCCTGAAAGAATATGTCAACAAGAGACTGGCCCTACAAGAAATACTAAAGGGAGTTCTGACAGCTGAAAAAAAAGACAGAAGAGGGAGGTCTGGAGGAGGGCACAGAATTGAAGAGTACCAGTAAGGGTCTCTTAAAGGATAAAAAGAGAAACAGGGAAATGAATATATATTTCTGACAAATAAGAAGATAAGATGGTGGATTCAAGAAACACTATTTTCAGTAATAACTTTGAATGTTAACAGACTAAACTTACCAATTAAAAGATATAGATTGGCAGCATGGATTAAGAAATATAATCTAGCTATATGCTGCTTACAAGAGACTCATCTTCGATACAAGGATACAAATAAATTGAAAGTGAAAGGATGGCAAAAGATATCCATGCAAGTTGTAACCAAAAGAAAGCAGAAGTACCTATACTAATATCAGACAAAATAGACTTTAAATGTAAAGACATCATAAGAGACAATGAAGGACACTATATATTAATTAAAGGGACAATTCACCAAGAAGATGTAACAACCATAAATGTATATGGTCCCAATCAAGGAGCTCCAAAGTACATGATAGACATTGGCAAAACTGAAGGGAATGATAGGTGTTTCAACAATAACAGTAGGACACTTCAATATACCACTTTCCTCTATAGATAGAACAATCAGACAGAAAATCAACAAGGAAACCGAGAAGTTAAACAACTTGATAAATAAATTAGATCTAATAGATATATATAGGCCATTGCACCCCAAAACACAAGGATATACATTCTTTTCCAGAGCTCATGGAACATCCTCCAGGATAGATCATATGCTGGAGCACAAAACAGGTCCTTATAAATTTCAAAACATTGAAATTATTCAACACACTTTCTCTGATCACAATGGGATGAAGGTGGATCTCAATAACAACCAAAGAATGTGAACATTCACAAATATATGGTGACTAACAAAACTTTAAACAACCAGTGGGTCAAAGAAGAAATTGCTAGAGAAATTAATAGTTATCTGGAGAACGAAAATGAGAATACAAATTATCAGAACTTATGGGATGTGGCAAAGGCTGTGCTGAGAGGGAAATTTATTGCCCTAAATGCCTATATTAAAAGACAAGAAAGAGCAAGATTTGAGGACTTAACTGCCCATGTGGAGGAACATAAGAGAGGTAACTAACCCCAAAGCAAATAGAAGAAGAGAAATAACAAAGATTAAAGCAGAGTTAAATGAATGGGAGAACAAATGAAAAATAGAAAAAGTCAATAAAACTACAAGTTGGTTCTTTGAGAAAAATCAATAAAATGGATTGGCCATTAGCAAGACTGACAAAGAAAAAAAGAGAAATGATGCAAATAAACAAAATCATAAATGAGAAGGGGTGCATTACAACAGATACTGAAGAAATAAAAGGAATCATAGAGGATACTATGAACAACTATATGCCAACAAACTAGACAACTTAGATGAAATGGACAAATTCCTGGAGACACACAAACAAGCTGAACTGACTCAGGAAGAAATAGAATATCTCAACAAATCAATCACAAGTAAAGAGATTCAATCAGTCATTAAAAATCTTCCTACAAAGAAAAGCCCAGGGCCAGATGGCTTCACAAGGGAATTTTATTAAACATTCCAAAAAGAACTAACATCAATTCTGCTCAAACTTTTCCAAAAAATTAAGGAAAAAGGAGCTCTACCTAACTCATTTTATGAAACTAATATCATTTTAATACCAAAACTGGGTAAAGATGCTCTAAGAAAGGAAACCTACAGACCAATCTCCATGATGAACATAAATGCAAAAATTCTCAACAAAATATTATTAAATTCAATCCAACAACACATAAAAAAATTATACACCATGACCAAGTAGGGTTAATACCAGGAATGCAAGGATGGTTCAACACAAGAAAATCAATTAATGTAATACAGCACATTAACAAATAGAAAGGGAAAAATCACATGATCATCTTGATTGATGCTGAAAAACCATTCACCAAAATTCAACATCCTTTCCTGAGAAAAACACTCAAAAAGATAGTAATCAAAGGTAACTATCTCAATATGATAAAGGAAATATAAACCAATAGGCAGCATAGTACTCAAAGGAGAGAGACTGAAAGCTTTCACCCCAAGATCAGTAATGAGATAATGATGCCCAATGTCACCACTATTACCCAAATATTGTGCTAGAAATTTTAGCTACAGCAATCAGGCAAGACAACAAAATAAAGTACATCCAAATTGGAAATGAAGAAGTAAAACTCTCATTATTTGCAGATGACATGATACTATGCTTGGAAGATCCTATAAATCTAGGGCAAAGTTACTTGAGCTAATAAACAAATTCATCAAGATGGGAGGATGTAAAATTAATGTGCAAAAATCAGTAACGTTTCTATATACAAGCAATGACCTAACTGAAGAGTCAGTTAAGGAAGAAATTACATTCAAAATAGAAACTAAATGAATGAAGGACAGGAATGAACTTAACTAGGAACAGAAAGGACTTGCACACAGAAAACTACATAACGCTGCTAAAAGAAATTAAAGAAAATCTAAATACATGAAAAGACATTCCCTGCTCATTGATAGGAAGGTTCAATATACTTAAGATGTCAATTCTACCCAAATTGATCTAGATACTCAACACAGTACCAATCAAAAGTCCAACAATCTACTTTGATGACTTGGAAAAGCTAACTAACAAATTCATCTGGAAAGGAAAGAGACCCCGAATAACTAAAATCATCCTAAAAAAGAAGAACAAAGTGGGAGAATTAACACTTCCTAACTTTAAAACCCATTATAAAGCCACAGTGATCAAAGCAGCATGGTACTCGGACACAGGTAGGATTGACCAATGGAATCGAATCGAGAGTGCAGAAACAGACAACCAAATTTATGGTCAACTGAGTTTTGACAAGGCCCCCAAATCCTCTGAACTGGGATAAAATACTATTTTCAATAAATGGGCATGGAAGAACTGCATATCAGTAGCCAAAAGAATGAAAGAGGATCTCTATCTTACACCTTATGCAAAAATTAACTCCAAGTGGATCAAACACCTAAATATAAGAACTAGCACCATAAAGCTCCTAGAAGAAAAATGTAGGGAAACAGCTTCAAGACCTAGTAATAGGAGGTAGCTTCCTAAACTTTACACCCAAAGCACAAGCAACAAAAGAAAAAATAGATAGATAGGAACTCCTCAAAATCCAATGCTTTTGCACCTCAAAAGACTTTGTCAAAAAGATGAAGAGGCAGCCAACTCAATGGGAGAAAATACTCGGATATCACATATCAGACAAAGGTTTCATACCCTGTATCCACGAAGTAATCATACAACACAACAACAAAATAACAGACAACACAATTATAAAATGGGCTAAAGATATGTATAGACATTTTTCTGAAGAGCAAATACAGATGGCTCAAAGGTTCATGAAGAGATGCTCATTTTCGTTGACTATAAGGGAAATGCAGATCAGAACTACAATGACATACCACCTCACACCTATAAGAATGGCGGCTATTAAAAAATATTTATTTGGTACAAAATTTATATTTTGACTAGTGCATCTCCTAATATAACTTATGTTGATAGCTTGATTGAACACCATAAGTACTTGGAATCTTGGGGAGGACATGAGCTTTTGTTGGTTTGTACAGAGTGATGCCCCAATGAATCCCAGAATGATTTGATCAGTGAGTGGAAAAGTATTTGCAAAGTCTCCTTTGGGGAATGGTGAAAACGGGGAGTAATTCAACTTCTCCAAGTTGAATTCTTGATATTCACACAAGCAGTCTGGATAACCAAAGCTATAGGCTGAGCCCCCAGTCTTGGGGTTTGTTCATATGAAACTTAAACCTGCAAAAGATAGGTCAAGTCTACTTAAAATTTAGGCCTAAGAGTCACCCCCAAGAGAGCCTCTTTTGTTGCTCAGATGTGGCCTCTCTCTCCAGCCAACACAACAACAAACTCACCACCCTCCCCCTGTCTACGTGGGACATGACTCCCAGGGGTGTGGACCTTCCTGGCAACATGGGACAGAAATCCTGGAATGAGCTGAGACTCAGCATCAAGGGATTGAGAAAACCTTCTTGACCAAAAGGGGGAAGAGGGAAATGAGACAAAATGTCAATGGCTGAGAGATTCCAAACACAGTTGAGAGGGTATCCTGGAGGTTACTCTTACACACTAAGTAGATATCACCTTGTAATTCAAGATGTAGTGGAGAGGCTGGAGGGAACTGCCTGAAAATGTAGAGCTGTGTTCCAGTAGCCATGCTTCTTGATGATGATTGAATAATGATATAGCTTTCACAATGTGACTCTGTGATTGTGAAAACCTTGTGTCTGATGCTCCTTTTATCTACTATGTCAACAGACGAGTAGAACATATGGAATAAAAATAAGTAATAGGGTGAACAAATGTTAAAATAAATTTAGTTTGAAATGCTAGTGATAAATGAAAGTGAAGGGTAAGGGGTATGGTATGTATAATTTTTTTTTGTTATCGTCTTATTTCTTTTTAGGTTGTCTTTTTATTTCTTTTTCTGGATTGATGCAAGTATTCTAAGAAATGATGAATATGCAACTATGTGATGATATAGAGAATTACTGATTATATATGTAGAACGGAATGATATGTTAATGTTTTGTTTGTTCTTAATATTTTTTAATTAATAAATAAATAAATTTTAAAAAAAAGAATGGCAGCTATTAAACAATCAGGAAACTACGAATGTTGGAGAGGATGTGGAGAAACTGGAACACTTATGCACTGCTGCTGGGAATGTATAATGGTGCAGCCACTATAGAAGACTGTTTGGCGGTTCCTTAGGAAACTAAATATCAAGTTACCCTATGACCCAACAATAGCACTACTTGGTTACACCCAGAAGAGCTGAAAGCAATAATACAAACAGACATTTTCACACCAATGTTCATAGCAGCATTATTCACAGTTGCCAAAAAATGGAAACAAACCAAATTCCCATCAACAGAGGAGTGGATTAACAAAATGTGGTATATACATACGTTGGAATATTATGCAGCAGTAAGACAAAATGACCTCCTGAAGCACATGACAACATGGATGAGCCTTGAAGACATAAAGCTGAATGAAGAGAGCCAAACACAAAAGGTTAGATACTGTATGATTCCACTTTTAGGACCTCAGTAAAGTAAAATCAGAGGCTTTTAATATAAGATATAGGGGACTTAGTGATACAGAGATGCTAGAGATGGGTGAATGGTTAGCTAATGAGGTTGAACTCCAATGTAAGGAATAGATAGAAGTGAAGGCTGTTCTCTCGTGGGTCTATAAGTAATATTACTATATTGAAGATGAACAAGATTGAAAGGGGTTGTATAGAACTACGTGTCCCGCTGATTAACACTAGAAATGTAAATTAGTTCTTGCAAGAACTACTTCAAAGGTATGATTCGTGTACAAAGAGTATATACATCCAAGGTACAAGGGGGAAAACTGCTACTGCTATGGGCTATGTTTAAAAGCAAACCATCAGCACTACCACAGCAACAGCAGAGGTAAATAATGGGGGAAGGGATGAGAGTTAAGAGGAGGTTTAGATTTCCTATTTGGCAAGGGTATGTTTATTGGTTTTCTTTCCCTCAGGAACAATTAAATTATCTAAAATTGAAAGTGTTGATGGACTGTGGACTTTGGGCATTATCCATCATCCCTGATGAATGCAGGTGACTGAAGGATGCACTGACTGAGAAGTAGATTGACGAATGATGGTGTATACTTATGAACGAAAGCTATGCTGCTACCAAAAAGGAACATACTCGTGAGGCAAGCAATGATGTGAATGAATGTGTGGGACATTTGGTGAGGCAAAATAATAAGCCAGAAACCAAAGAATAGTGGTATGGTCTCCTTTAGAAAATGCTTACAAGAAAATAAGGGCCTAGATTATAGCAGACACATTTAGTCCAGATTGGTAATTATTATTTCTGGATTTTAAGAGGCTGATATATATCCTGATATTTAGAGAGCAGAACAAAGCCAATCAGATTGGGGTTAAAGTAATTCAGAACACAGGGGTAAGGAAGACAATGTCTATATTTTAGAGCCACACATATTCTTTGATACCAAAGAAAGAAGGATTTATTTGGTCTGGAATGGAAATTTCCTGTAGCACATACTCTAACTTAACTTATAAGTATAACTCATTTGAGCCACTGAAACACAGGTAGCCCAGAATAAGACATCCTTTAATCCTCTATAGCCTAATGTAATGCCTGGATACATCCAGGAGTATTTTAAGCAGATAATCAAAAAAGTATTGGCAAAGTCCCTTGAGGGATGGGAGAAAGCATATGGAACTATTAAACCCTACCATCAGGAAATCCCCTGATATTATGTCAAACTTTAGGGACACCCAATTCAATAGGTCATGCCCTTGATCTTGATTTTTACTCTTGTGAAGCTTATGTAGGTAGCAGAGAAGCTTAGCCTACCTATAGGTATACCTAAGAGTTACTTCTGGAGGACCTTTTTTGTTGCTCATATGTGGCGTCACTCTCTATAAGCCCAACTCTGCAAGTGAAATCATTGCCCTCTGCCCTACATGGGACATGACATCCAGGGGTGAAAGTCTCCCTGGTAACATGGGAGATGGCTCCCAGGGATGATTCTGGCCCTGGCACCATGGGATCAGCTATTCCATCCTGACCAAAAGGGGGAAAAGAAGTGTAATTAATAAAGTATCAGTGACAGAGAGAGTTCATAGAGTTGAGAGGCTACTCTGGAGGCTGCTCTTATGTAAGCTTCAGTTAGACATTGCAACCTATCATAACCTGTCAACCCCCAACCAGGACCATTCCAGCCAACCTTCAAGAACACCTAAGGCAGTATATAAGATTCCACAAGTGTTCTATATACTAGTGTTTTTTTCTAGTACTGGGGGCTTTCCAGAGACCCCCAACCGCCAGATGGGTCCCTCGACCAGATAAGTCCTGAAACCTAGAGGGCCCAGCCTCTCCAGAACATCAGATAGTTCCATCTCCTTACCCCATATTAATAACAGACCGATCCAACATGAAAAAGCTAGAATGGCCCAAACACCTCTAAAGAGAGGGATAGAAAGATCAAAGGTAATTGTGAGTTATATAGAGAATAAAGGATTTAACAAATGAATATGATTGCCAACTCATTAAATTGATATCTCTTTTAGTCTCCAGTATCTTAGAGCAGATAGAAGTAAAAACCTAAAATTGTGGAATTGAAACCCCTGTCAAAGTCTGAAATATGTTCTACAACTAATTGTGGTGCCGTGCTTTAAAATTTATTGGTTTTTTGTTTTTATGTTATTTTTCACAAAAAAAAGAAAGAAAAAAGTAGATTGTGGTAATAAAAAATATTTAAGCCTTCTAGCCTCCTATATTCTGGAGCAGCAAGAAGGAAAGATCTGAAAAGACCATATGTAGCCCTTGACAAACTCTAGGATCTGTCCTGTAACTACGTGTTGAAGAGTGTTTTGAAAACTATTGCTTTTTTATTTCTTTGCTTTGTATATATGTTATACTATACAATAAAAAAAGTTTTAAAGTTATATTGTCTGATGGTTTGGACCCATGTGTACTACATGCAAAACTGACAAGCTTGGATTTGTTTGTGTATGAGAGATCTGTAGGAATGGAACCACCACCAGCCTGTACTCAAAAGTACAGAAATGGGACAGATTGAGGGAAAAATCACTTCAGGGGCAGAGCCATAGTAGCTGATATCTGGATTGAAGGCACCTTCACATGCCAAGACAGTGGACCCACCCATGTATGTGGGAATGGTGAGTGTGCCCCAGTACTTGAGGAGAGTAGTCCTTCTACTCTGTTTTTCAGGAAGGATGTTAATACCCCAGTTTTCTCAGATGCCTGGGGGATTTGAGAGAGTCTGCTACCACCCCAATGCTTGACAAGGGAGAGATGAGAGCCTGGTCAATGCTTGAAGATGTTGGAACCTTCATCAGTGTGTTTTGGGGAAGCATGACCACTGCACAAACACTTGGAGAGACAAATCAGACCCAGAGGAGAAAAACATCAGACCCAGGGGAGTGCCACTGGGATCAACATCAGTGGAAAAGAGGTGAAGGAAACAGAATTGGGCAGAGGGAGAAGTGAAGCTATGATGCAGACCCCAACAAAGGCCTCAGTGAAGCCCAAGGGAGGCTCTGGACCTAGAATGACTGGTGGTCCCAAGTTTGTCCCTTGCATTAATCCATCATTGGATGTGGAATCCCCTGGAAGAAGGCATGATCTTGGCTGGGGCAGCTTTCCTTTTTTTTAACATTTTTATTGTGAAATATTATATATATACAAAAAAGCAATAAATTGCAAAGTACATTGTAACAAGTAGTTACAGAACAGATTTCAAAGTTGGGTATGAGTTACAGTTCCACAATTTCAGTTTATTTCCTTCTAACTGCTACAAGATACTGGAGAACAAAAGAAATATGAAAATAATGGTTCATCTGTCATACTCATTTGTTAAATTTTATCTTCTCTTTTATAACTCCCTTTTTTCCTTTGATCCTTCTCCCAATCTTTAGGGCTATTTGGGCTATGCCCATTCTAACCTTTTCATGTTGAAAAGGGAGGTCAATAATATGGGATAGGAAGATAGAACTAGTTGTTCTTGGAGAGGCTGGCCCCTCTGGGTTTCAGGATTTATCTGTCCTAGGAAACCTGCTGGAGATTGTGGGTTTCTGGAAAGTAAAGTTAGTGCATGAAACTTTTGTAGAACCTCAGATAGAACCCTAGGTGCTCTTTAGGGTTAACAGGAATTATCTTGGTTGGGGATTGGAAAACTATGGCAATTAGTAATATCTCACTGAAGCTTGCATAAGAGTAGCCTTCAGAATAGTCTCTTGACTCTATTTGAACTCTCTTAGCCACTGATACCATATTTTTTACATTTGTTTTCCCCCTTTTGGTCAGGAAAGTGTTGTCAAACCCATCATGCCAGGGCCAGGCTCATCCCTGGGAGTCATGTCCCATGTGTCAGGGAGACATTTGCCCCTAGATATCACATCCCATGTAGGGGGGAAGGCAATGATTTTACTTGCAGAGTTTGATTTAGAGAGAGACAGGCCATATCTGAACAACAAAAGAGGCTTTATGGATATAACTTTTAGGCATGATTATAGGTAGGCTTAGCTTCTCCACTATAGAAATAAGTTTCATAAGAGCAAGCCTCAAGATCAAGAGCTTATGACACCTCAGAGTTAGAGCTCTGAAGCTATGAAAGACAGCGACAGCCCATAAAACAACTGTTTAAAATGTTGAAAATGATCAGACTTCAACTAGAGGTATGAATAAAGCTGATCTGGGTCAGACTAAGTTAAATCAGAATACATGGTAAAGGATGATATCGTCCATATATTAAAGCTTCAACTTCTGTGTGAGATGAAAGGGAGAGATGTTTATTTGATGCAAATTTTATATTTTGGGGAGAGATGTTTATTTGATGCACATTTTATATTTTGGGTAGTGTATTACTTAATATAATTTGTATGGTCAGATTAGCTGAACACCATAATTACATGGAATCTTGAATAAGGTGTGAGATCTTGTAGGTTTGTATAGGGTAGTGTGATGCCCCAAAATATCCCAGAGTAAATTTGGCAGTGAACAAAAAATGTATATATTTGTAAAGTCCCCGTGGGGGACTGAGGAGAAAGGAGGAAATATTAAACTTCCCCATCTGGGAAATTCCTGATATTCTCACAAGCATTGGAGACAACCAAATCAATAGGTTGAGCCCTTAATCTTGGGGTTCACCTGCATGAAACTTATTCTTGCAAAGGATAAACTAAGCCTCCTCATAATTATGCCAAAGGGTTACCTCCAGAGAACCTCTTCTAGTCACCACCAGAGACCCCTTTTGTTATTCAGATATGGCATCTCTCTCTAAACAAACACGGCAGGTTTGAATTCACTGCCCTCCCCCCTACATAGGACATGACTCCCAAGGGTGTAAATCTCCCTGGCAACATGGGAAGAACTCACAGGATGAGCTAGGACCCAGCATCATGGGGGTGAGAAAGCCTTCTTGACCAAAATAAGAAAGAGAGAAATGAGACAAAATAAAGATTCAGTGGCTGAGAGATTTCAGAGTTGAATGGTTATCCTAGAAGTTATTCTTATGCATTATATAGATATCCCTTTTTAGTTTTTGTTGTATTAGGGTAGCTGGAGGGGAGTACCTGAAACTGTTGAGCTGTGTTCCAGTAGCCTTGATTCTTGAAGACAATTGTATAATCATATAGCTTTTACAATGTGACTGAGTGATTTTGAAACCTTGTGTCTGATGCTTCCTTTATGCAGGGTATGGACAGATAAATTAAAAAATAAGGACAAAAATAAATAAATAAGAGGTGGGAATAAAGGGTAAAAAAATGGGATAGATTTAAATAATAGTGGTCAATTAGAGGGAGGGCTAAGCAGTATGGGATGTATGAGTGTTCTCTTTTCTCTTTTTATTTCTTTTTCTGCAGTGATGCAAATGTTCTAAAAATGACCATGATGATGAATACACATCTATGTGATGATAATGTGAGCCATTAATTGTATACCCTGTATGAGTTTTGTGCTGGTTTGAAATGATTATGCCCCCTAGAAAAGCCATGTTCAAATCCTGACCCAATCTTGTGGGACCAGCCCTTTTTTTAATCCCTATTCAATACTATAATTTGAAAGCTTGATTAGATTATATCCAAGGAGATGTGACTTGCCCAATTGTGGGTATTAACCTTGGATTTGAGGGAGATGTGACTCCACCCATTCCAGGTGGGTCTTGATTAGTTTACTGGGATTCTTTAAAAGAGGAGGCATTTTGGAGAAAGCTTCAGAACGATGAGATAACCACGAGAACTACCAGAACCCATGCAGCTGGAGACCTTTGGAGATGAAGAAGGAAAACACCCCCGGGGGAGCTTTATGAAAGAAGAAGCCTGGGGAGGAAGCTAGCAGATGTTGCCATGATCGCCATGTGCCTTTCCAGTTGAGAGAGAAACCCTGAACTTCATCAGCCTTTCTTGAGTGAAGGTAACCTCCTGTTGGTGCCTTAACTTGGACATTTTTATAGACTTGCTTTAATTGGGATATTTTCTCAGCCTTAGAACTGTAAACTAATAACTTATTAAATTCCCCTTTTTAAAAGCCATTCCATTTCTGGTATATTGCTTTCCAGCAGCTAGCACTCTAGAACAGACTGTATGTGTGTCAGTATTTCTCAATAAATTTTTTTTAATCTTGATCTATTAACTTGGGAGTCACTAATATTTGACAGAGTATCAGGAGTTTCCCCAGTGGGGAAGTTTAATAATTCCATTTTTTTTCCAACCCCTCAAGGGACTTTGTCAATGCTTTTTAATTATGCACCCAACATACTCTTGGATGTATCCAGATATTACATTAAGCCATACAGAATTACAAGCCCTCATTCCAATTCTGGGTTCCATTTGTTTGGTTGTTTAAATGAGCTATGTGAGCAGAATGAGTTCGATTGCGTACTACAGAAAATTTGTGTTTTGGATAAAATAAACCTCTATGCCTTTGGTCTCATACTGTAAGTGAAGCTCTCAAATACAGACAATACCATCTTTTGCATGGCAGGATTTTTTTTTTAACCAAGGCAATCCTTAAATAGGTCTGAAACCATCTTCTAGACATGCTCCCATCAGCTGGGGTAATGACATCTTCATTGCTGAAGTGAAATTTGGGTGACATATTATATCACTGTCATGCACTGGTGTCCATACCATGTGAGTGAAAACTGTTTCTGGTCCTTCTGCTCATGGATATGGAAAATAACACTTTCACTAGTTTAATAGCCACTAATCCTAATCAATCTTGTGGGAGCAACTGTTTCTCTTAATCCCTATTCAATAATGTAGGTTGGAAACTTGATTAGGTTATCTCCACAGAGATGTGACTCAATCAATTGTGGATATTAAACCTGATTAGATGGAAGCGTGTCTCCATCCATTCTATATGGTCTTGATTAATTTACTGGAATCCTATAAAAGAGGAGACATTTCATAAAGTTCCTTTTGAGAACAAGGAGAGAGCTGCAGAACCACGACAGAAGGATAGGAGAACCACAGAGTCCACTAGCCAGCGACCTTTGGAGATGAAGAAGGAAAATACCTCCTGGGGAGCTTCATGAAGCAAGAGGCCTGGAGACAACGTTAGCAGATGCTGCCACGTTCTCCATGTGCCTTTCCACCTGAGAGAGAAATGCTGAACATCATCAGCCTTCTTGAACGAAGGTATCTTTCCCTGGATGCCTTAGATTGGACATTTCTATAGACTTGTTTTAATTTGGACAATTTCACAGTCTTAGAATTGTAAACTAGCAATTTATTAAATTTCCCGTTCAGAAAGCCATTCTATTTCTGATGTATTGCATTCAGGCAGCTAGCAAACTAGAACACATGGCTATGCTAATTTGCTGTAGTAAGGGATACTACATCTGACACAGCAGTTGCAATTGGTACTCCTACTTGGTTAAATCTGTAATACTTCATTGTCCACTGCCATGATGTATCTGGTATTTTCAGGGGCTGAACTAGTGAATTAAATAGATATCTGACAGGGAATGAATTCTTTCAATCTTTGAGACCGCTAAATTCTGCAATTCTCTCTGGGATGAAATATTGTTTTTAAATTTAAATTTCTTATTTTTTATTTATTATTTACTGTTTTGGCAAGTGGAGTGAGGAGTTTCTTCAGCTTCTATTTAGCCTTTGCTACTACAATAGCTCTTACTCTACTGGTCAAGGAATCAATATAAGGATTGTGTCAACTGTAAACTTCCAACTTAATAAATTCCCCCTTTTAAAAGCTATTCTGTTTCTGGTATATCACATTCCAGCAGCCAGCAAACTAGAACAAACAGAGAAGACTAGATTTCTCCAGTATAAAGTTATTGTTCCTCCCATTATAATTATTTAAGGTCTCAGAAGAGATACTTTAATACTACCTGACTGTCCTATCTCTTTCCAAACTTTTTCTCACTGATTTTAGCATCCATCTTAGCCATAAAAATTATCATTGTTGTGCTTGTCTAATTGGTGATTTTGTAATTTCACTTTCCTTCTAAATTTATTAATTGGAATTCTTTAAGTAAGACCTTTCCCATCTCTCTAGTGGCTACATGATTTCTAAGTTCATACACGGTTGACATTTTAGGGTTCATTGTACTTATCACAAATTATAACGATTTTTTTTTTCTATCTACTTGGTATGGGTATGTCCCCACTTTCAACTGATCAAGCATTTCCTAAGCAGCAGTGCATTGGACACTACAAGGTTGGTTTACTACACTGCCATGTATTTGGCCAATAAGGAGGCAACATGCCCAAATGAATACAGATAGTTTATTACTTACACAGGCAGCAAAAGCAAGATGAGCATGATGTCAGCTCCCTATGCCCCTAGCCCCACAGTATGACAGTGAATTGGAGGGGTCAGATGGCAGATGACACAAGTGGTGAGTCACTCTTTTGTAGAGGGCTGGACTCTAAACTACAGCCAAGCAGTTTATAATCTGCAACTATATTAGAGGAAATAGGGGGTGTGTAATAGTGAAAAGCTCTATGCCTCAATAGAACCATTATGGCAGTCTCCCACAAGAGATGGATGAGAAATGGCCATGTGATCACTCCTCACTGTATTTTTTATCCTTTGGCCTCTCTCTCTAAACTAACTCTGCAGGTAAACTCACAGCCCTCCCCCCTGTATGGGACATGACTCCCAGGTGCCTAAATCTCCCAGGCAACATGGGGCATGACTCTTGAGGATGAGCCAGGACTTGTCATCAAGGGATTGAGAAAGCCTTCTTGACCAAAATGGGGAAGAGAGTAATGAGACAAAATAAAATTTCAGTGGCTGAGAGATTTCAGAGTCAACAGGTTATCCTGGAGGTTATTCTTATGCATTATATTGATATCCCTTTTTAGTTGATGGTGTATTTGGAGTGGCTAGAGGGAAGTGCCTGAAACTGTTGAACTGTATTCTAGTAGCTTTCATTCTTGAAGATGATTATATAACTACATAGCTTTGACAATATGACTGTGTGATTGTGAGAACCTTGAGGCTGACAATCCCTTTATCCAGGGTATGGACAGATGAGTAAAAAAATAAGGACAAAAATAAATAAATGATCGGGGGATAAGGGGTAAAAAAAAAATTGGGGTAGACTGCAATATTAGTGGTCATTGAGAGGGAGGGATAAGGGGTATATATGGTTTTTTTTCCTTCTTTTTATTTCTTTTTTTGGAGTGGTGTAAATGTTCTAAAAATGATAATGATGATGAATACACAACTACGTGATGATATTGGGAGCCTCTGATTGTATATTTTGGATGGACTATATGTGCATGAAGATATCTCAATAGAAATACTTAAATATATGTTACTTATCTTACCATGTTCCAGGTATGATCATGGGGTATTCCTCAAAGACTTGAGTCAGACTCTGATAGAGACTTGAAATGTGGTCTATGAGGAGATGTGCAAGTGCACCAGGGCACCAGGGCAGAGCTATTGCCCTACACCCACAATGAGAATGCAATTTCCATGAGTGAAAAGTCTGTGTCTGGCTGGTTTACTACCATATTCCAAGTACTAGAATATTACCTTACACATAATATATGCTCAGTAATATTTGGTTTAATAATGAATGAATAAGTGTTTATAATGTCTGCTCATATGAAGTGAAAAGATGTCTGCCAACACTCTTTCTACCTCAAAGTTGAATCCATGTCCTCCTCTTTCTTAGTTCTTTTTGAACTCTAATGGTTTGCACGTGTCAATGCAGTTCAGCTTGCTTGCACTGCTAAAATCAGATTCAACAAGTGATGTTTCTAAGGTGTTTCTTTACTCTTCTTCCCTCTTCCTCATTGAATGCTCTTGATATTTTGCCAGGATGTGTCTCTGCTGGGTCACTAACCTTTCTGCTAGAGCAGTGTGGTCATGCCCCCTAGTTGCACATTAGAATTAGCTTTGTAAAAAAAACAATGACTCTTTCCCAGGCTCAACCCCCATGACTCTGATCTAATTCTCTATTGTGGAACTAGGGGGCATGGATCTTTTTTCAACTCTCCAAGTGATGATGATATACAATCAGGGCTGAAAACTACCACATTCAATAAAGTGCAGGCTTGTAACCTACACCAAGTACTTTTAGGTACACCTGCTCTTGAGACCTTACATATTTTAACAGGGAAAAAAATATTTCATTCCCCTAAAGAGAAATAGCAATCAAATGCAAGTAGCTCCAGGAGAGGTATTACACTGACCTAAACACAGCAGTGGTTAAGCACTGGGCTTCAAAGTCAGATGACCTGGGTTGAACTACAGACTTAGGAAACCTTGGGCAACTAACTTGACATCTCTAAGATATGAAAGTATCTATCAGTATTCCTGACACATAATACATCCTAAACATATGCTTATTGAGTCTGAATATGAATCTCTGAGCTTTATCTGTAAATTGGAGGTAATAATGTCTACCTGTCTGCCTGCCTACCTCCTATGGTTGCTATGTGAATGAAAATAGATAATGGATGTGAAGACAATTTATAAATATTTAAGTACTGTACATATGAAAGATATAAACATTATTTTCATTTATGGGAATTTTTAACTTATATATCATTTTTTGAAAATTTTCTAAAAACCTTCACATCCATGGCCTTATAGAACCTCACAACAACCTTGAGCAACATATTGACTGATAAGAAAGCAAGACAAGAGAGGTTGTGTGATCTGTACAAAGTTGTTCAGCAGAATGAAGACTTAGGACCCTTAACTCAAAGATAGATAATCATCTTTGCCAGCTGACTGTTATAAAGTTATATTAATAAAGTTCTATTTATTATTTATAATAATAAAGTTCTATTAATAGCTCACCCTAAATTAGTAGGTCAGTCAGCTGATCAGAGTTCTGGAATGTTGAACATGTTGGGACAGTTTCCTTTACTTGTCTTTTCAAAACAGGGCGTGAACCAACCAATATTCCCCAGGTCTAAATTCAGTCCTTGGGTGCATGGTTTGTTTGGGGGTTTGTTTATCTCCATCTCTGTCTTATCTGATAAAATATTTGAATAACTATGCCAGTGATCCTTTGAACCAAAGGAAAAGAAACCTTTCCCACTTCGCCACTATCATCTTAGCTTTTACCATGCACCACTTTTCTGAATTCAGCATTAAAAATCACTGTTAAAGCAGTAACACTAAAGACTAATTACCACAAGATGGCAGGGTTTACCATTTCATGATTTTCTTGCTTAGATCATTTATTCATTCATTAGTTCACTCAGGAATTATTCTTTGAGTATCTATTATATGCCTAATGCTTTCCTTGGAGTCATCAAAGGGATTACAAAGTAGATACCCTATGTGATATGCCCATAGTCCTTGAAGAGCTGGGGCGGGAGGGGGGGGCTTGTGCGGAAAACAAGAAACACCTGAGGACATAAAAATGAAAATACACCCTAATGGGTAATTATAGGCTGTGCCAGTTTGAAGTATTATAAACCCCAGAAAACCCATGACCTTTAATCCTCATTCAATATTGTTAGGTAGGATCTTTTTTATTGTGTCCATGGAGATATGACCCACCCAATTCTGGGGAGAAACTTTTGATTACATAGTTTCCATGGAGATGTGTCTCCACCCATTCAAGGTGGGTTTGCTTACTGAAGCCCTTTAAAAGGGAACCATTTTGGAAAAAGCTTTAGAGCCAACAGAACCAACAGAGCCAAGAGAACAGACAGAGCCCTGGGGAAGCCATTGAAGAAGCCTGGAGAGAAAGCTCGCAGACATTGCCATTTTCCTTTTCAGCTGAGAAACCTTGAATATCATTAGCCTTCAGGAACCAAGATATCTTTATCTGGATGCCTTGATTTGGACATTTTTATAGCCTTGCCTTAATTTGGGCATTTTCATGGCCTTAGAACTATAAACTTGCAACATAATAAATTCCCATTTTTAAAACCCATTCTGTTTCTGGTATATCACATTCCAGCAGCTTCCACAAACTACACCAACCATTACAGATTTTGGAACCAGAAGTAACTTCCCCAATATGGTAAAGGACATATATGTCAAACCCATAGCCATCATCATACTCAATGAAGAGAGACTGAAAGCTTTCCCCCTAAGATCAGGGACAAGACAAGGATGACTTCTGTCACCACTGTTATACAACATTGTGCTAGAAGTTCTAGCTAGAGCAATCAGGCAGGAAAAAGAAACAAAAGGCATAAAATTGGAAAGGAAGAAGTAAAACCTTCATTACTCATGGATGACATGGTACTATACTTGGAAAATCCTGAGAAATGTCCCACAAAGTTACATGAGCTAATAAACAAATTCAGCAAGGTTGTGAGATATAAAATTAATGTGTAAAAATAAGTAATCTTTCTATACACAAGCAATGGCCTGAGGAGTCAACTAAGGAAAAATTTTGATTCAAAATAGGAACTAAAAGAGGGTGCAAGGGTAGTTCAGTGGTAGAATTCTCACCTACCATGAAGAAGACCCGGGTTCAATTCCTGGTCTATGCACTTCTCAAAAAGCAAACAAACAAGCAAAACCAAACACAAATTCAATGAGACCCGGGTTCAATTCACAGTCCATGCACATCCCAAAAAGCAAACAAACGAGCAAAACAAAAAACAAACACAAATTCAATGAATGGTGCTGCAAAAACAAGACACTCACATGGAAAAATAATGAAATGTGACCCAGATATACAGCATACAAAAAAAGTAGCAACTAAAACATTCAAGTATCCAGGAATGAATTTAACTAGGGACTTAAAGGATTTGTACACAGAAAATGACATAACATTGCCAAAAGAAATCAAAGCGGATCTTAATAGGTGGAAACACATTTCCTGTTCATGGATAGGAAGGTTAAATGTCATTAAGATGTCAGTTCTACTCAAATTGATCTACAGATTAAATGCAGTACCAACAAAATTCCAACAACCTACTTTGAAGACTTGGAAAAGCTAGTTACCAGATTTATCTGGAAAGGAAAGAGATCCCGAATAGCTAAAAGTATCCTTAGAAAGAAGAATGAAGTGGGAGGATTAACACTTCCTGATTATAAAACTTATTATAAAGCCACAGTGATCAAAACAACATAGCAGTGGCACAAAGATAGAAGCACTGACCAATGGAATCAACTCAAGACTGCAGAAATAGACACTAAATCTATGATCAACTGATATTCAAAAAGATCCCCAAAATCAGTTAACTGGGAAAAAATAGTCTTTTCAATAAATGAGCATGGGAGAACTTTTGTTAATAGCCAAAATAATGAACAAGGACCCTTACCTTACACCCTATACAAAAATTAAGTCAAAGTGTATCAAACACCTAAATATAAGAACCAGTACCTTAAAGCTGGTAGAAGAAAATGTAGGGAAACAGCTTCAAAACCTAGTAATAGAAGGTAGCTTTCTAAACTTTACACCCAAAGCACAAGCAACAAAAGAAAAAATAGACAAATGGGAACTCCTCAAAATCCAAAGCTTTTGCACCTCAAAATACTTTGTCAAAAAGATGAAGAGGCAGCCAACTCAATGGAAGGAAATATTTGGAAATCACACATCGTATAAAGGTTTGATATCCTGTATACATAAAGAAATCATACAACTCAACAACAAAATAACAAACAACCCAATTATAAAATGGGCTAAAGGTATGAATAGGCACTTTTATGAAGAGCAAACACAAATGACTCAAAAGCGCATGAAGAGATGTTCATTTTTATTGGCTATAAGGGAAATGCAGATCAAGACTACAATGAGATACCACCTCATATCTATAAGAATGGTTGCTATTAAACTAACAGGAAACTACAAATGTTGGAGAGGATGTGGAGAAATTGAAACACTTATGTACTGCTGGTGGAAATGTATAATGATACAGCAGCTGCGGAAGACAGTTTGGCAGTTCCTTAGTAAACTAAATATGGAGTTCCCCTATGACCCAGCAATTACATTACTCGGTATATACCCAGAAGAGCTGAAAGCAGTGACACCAACAAACATTTTCACACCAATGTTCATAGCAGCATTATTCACAATCGCCAAAAGATGGAAACAATCCAAGTGCCCAGCAAGAGACAAGTAGATTAACAAAATGTGGTATATACATACAATGGAATGTTATGCAGCAGTAAGAGGAAATGACATCCTGAAGCACATGACAAGATGGATGAGCACTGAGGGCATAATGCTAAGTAAAATAAGGCAGACACAAAACGATAGATACTGTATGACTCCACATTTATGACCATGGTGAAAATAAAATCAGAAGCTTATAATACAGAATAGAGGGGACCTAGAGATACATGGAAGCTAGCGATGGGTGAACGGTTAGCTAATGAGGTTGAACTTAAATGTAAAGGAATATAGAAAAATGAAGAAGGTTCACTAGTGGGTCTATAAGTAATATTACCAAATTGAAGGTGAACATGACTGAAAGGGGATGTATAGACCCATGTTTCCCACTAAGTAATATTACAAATATAAATAATTTCCTTCATGAACTATTTCAAAGGTATGAATCCTGTACAAAGTGTGTATAAGTTCAGAATATAGCATGAAAACTGCAATTGCATGCTACAGGATATGTTTAACAGGAAAAAAATCAACAGTACCACAGCAACAAAAGGGGTAAATAATGGCGGGATGGAAAAGAGTTAAGGGGAGATTTAGATTTTCCATTTGGTGAGGGTGTGTTTCTTGGTTAACGTTCTCTTGGGAACCATGAAATTATCTAAAATTGAGATTGTTGATGGACTGTTGACTATGGACATTATACATGATGCTTAATGAATGGAGGTGGTTAAAGGATGCAGTGACTGAGAAGCAGATTAGCAAATGATGGTGTATACATATGATCTAATATTGTGCAATTACAAAAGAATAAAGTTGCAAGGCATGCAACATTGTGAATGAACCTGTGGGACATTTGGTGAGGCAAAATAAGCCAGAAATAAAAGAGAAATTATTGTATGGTCTCCTTTGTAAAATGCTTACAAGAAAACAGGGCCCTAGATTGTATGCTCTTATAGCAGTCACATTTAGCCTGGAGTAGTAATTATTATTTCTGGATTTTGAGAAGCTGTATTATATATGTATAACCTGGTATTTGGAGTTAAGAATGAAGCACAGAGGGGTAGGACCAAGATAGTGGTTTAGCGAGGTGTGGGATTGAGTTCATCTTCCATAGAAGCTAATAAATAGTGAGGAATGGTACAGAACAACTGCTGGAGCCACACACAGCATACCCCAGTCTGGACCAGCTGGACCGGCTGTGAGCACACCCAGAACCGTGAGTCCCCAAAGAAGTGGCAGCTGGTGCCCCTTCCCTACAGGCTGCTTCCCAGAGGGGAAAGGAAAGAGACGTTACCAGAAGCAGGAGCTGTGCACAACCAAACTCCAATTGTGGAATTAATTAACAAATTCTGACCACTAAAAATAGGCCTCCAGCTCAGCTGAACTGCCAGTAACAACGGAAGTCGCTGGGTTTTGCTCCAGCACAGAGGGGACAGGGCTGAAGGAAAAAGAAAAAAAAAAAAGAGGTTTTTTTTTGGATTTGAAAATGTTGGGGCCTTGAAGGAAAGGAGGGGGCACATAGGACTTGGAGATACACAGAGCAATGTACCAACTAAAGCTCTTGATTGGCAAACCTGAGGAACGAGGGTCCTGCTCTGAAAAGGATTTTTCTCTTTTATTTTGGTGGCTGTTTTTCTATGGGTTGACTGCTTTTTGGATACAGCTGCGAGGCTTCTTGGGCTCCATTGCCTCAGACATAGGCAGAATTAAGCTAGTTTGAGTGTTTGTCTGGAGGCTGTGCCTTCCCCAAGAGAGGGGTGGGGCCCAGCTCAGGTGGAACCCCTCCATCAAGGAGTTCAGACCCCAGGCTGTGGAAAACTGAAGCAATTAAAACCAGACTACAACCTCTCCTCTGTCTCCATCATGACCCCAGCAGGGAGAGTTTGCTAAAGTTAAAGGTACCACATCACCTTATGCTGGTGGGACCTGCAAGCAAACAAGTGCCACATGCTGGGCAGGATAGGAAAAACAGAGAGCCCAGAGGCTTCATAGGAAAGTCTTTCAATCTGCTGGGCCTCACCCTCAGGGAAAACTGACACAGGTGACTCTTTCCTCCTGACAGCAGGCCAGTCTAGTCTGAGAAAATCTGGCTTGGGTCTATAATACCTAAGTAGACCCTCTTGCAGGGGGGTGGGGGAGGAAGACACCATACAGGCAGGGCAAGAAACAAGAACAAGAACTGAAAAATTCTGAACTGTTAAACAAAACCTAAGCTAGAGGTCCAGAATTATCTGAACTGAATGTCAAAGAGCAGATAGACAACAAAGTCATCCAGAAAGAAAATCTTTGGTTAAAAAAAAGCAAAAACAATCTCCAGAATAAACTAATTAAGGTAATTAAATGCCTAAACACCAGCAAAAAATAACGAATCATACTACGAAAATTGAAGATATGGCCCAGTCAAAGGAACAAACCAACCATTCAAATGAGATACAGGAGTAGAAACAATTAATTCAGAATGTTCGAACAGACATGGAAAACCTCATCAAAAATCAAATCAGTGAATTGAGGGAGGATATAAAGAAGGCAAGGAATAAACAAAAAGAAGGAACTGAAAGTCTGAAAAAACAAATCACAGAACTTATGGGAATGAAAGGCACAGTACAAGAGATGAAAAAAACAATGGAAACCTACCATGTCAGATTTCAAAAGGCAGAAGATAGGATGACTGAACTGGAGGATGGGACATCTGAAATCTGACAAGCAAAAGAAAATATAGGGAAAAGAATGGAAAAATATGAGCAGGGACCCAGGGAATTGAATGACAACATGAAGTGCATGAATATACGTGTTGTGGGTGTCCCAGAAGGAGAAGAGAAGGGAAAAGGAGGAGAAAAACTAATGGAGGAAATTATCACTGAAAGTTTCCCAACTCTTATGAAAGACATAAAATTACAGATCCAAGAAGTGCAGTGTACCCCAAAAAGAACTGATCCAAACAGATGTACTCCAAGACACTTGCTAAGCAGAATGACAGATGTCAAAGAGAAAAAGAGAATCTTGAAAGCATCAAGAGAAAAGCAATCCATCACATGCAAAGAAGCCCAATAAGACTATGCATAGATTTCTCAGCAGAAAACATGGAGGGGAGAAGACAGTGGGGTGATACATTTAAATTAGTGAAAGATAAAAACTGCCAACCAAGAAATCTATATCCAGCAAAATTGTCCGTCAAAAATGAGGGGGAAATTAAAACATTTTCATGCAAAAAAAATCACTGAGAGAATTTGTGACCAAGAGACCGGCTCTGCAGGAAATAGTAAAGGGAGCACTAGAGACAGATATGGAAAGACAGCAGAGAGAGGTATGGAGAGGAGTTTAGAAATGAAGGCTATCAGTAAAGGTAAAAGGAAGGAAAATTAGATATGACTTTTGCTGTAGAGTCAGTTGTCAACTTGGCCAGGTGAACATGCTTATTTCTGTTGCTGTGGCCATGAGTCAATGGTATGTGAACCTCATCTGTCGCTCATTACATCTGCAGTTGGCTAAGAGGTGTGCCTGCTGCAATGAATGATGTTTGAGTTAATTGGCTGGTGCTTAAATGAGAGAGCTCAACTTAGCACAGCCAAAGTAGCTCAGCATACCTCATCTCATCACTCGCAGCTCAGCCCAGGCCTTTGGAGACGCAGAAAGAAATCACCCCAGGGAATGTTGTTGGAACCCAGAGGCCTGGAGAGAAGGCCAGCAGAGACCATCATGTGCCTTCCCACATAAGAAAGAACCTCAGTTGAAAGTTAGCTGCCCTTCCTCTGAAGAACTAACAAAATAAATCCCCTTTTATTAAAAGCCAATCCATCTCTGGTGTGTTGCATTCCGGCAGCTAGCAAACTAGAACAACATATAAAATCCAAAAGGCAAAATGATAGAAGAAAGTATTGCCCATACAATAAATACACTAAATGTTAATGGATTAAACTCCCCAATCAAAAGACATAGATTGGCAGAATGGATTAAAAACAGGACCCTTTTATATGCTGTCTACAGGAAACACATATTAGACCCAAGTATAAACATAGGTGGAAAGTGAAAGGTTGGGAAAAGATATTTCATGCAAATAACAATCAGAAAAGAGCAGGAGTAGCTATACTAATATCCAACAAACTAGACTTCAAACGTAAAACAGTCAAAACAGACAAAGAAGGACACTATGTATTAATAAAAGGAACAATTCAACAAGAAGACATAACAATCATAAATATTTATGCACCAAGCCAGAATGCTCCAAAATACATGAAGAAAACACTGAAAAGAGGAATAGACACATCTACCATAATAGTTGAAGACTTCAATTCCACACTCTCATCAATAGACAGAACATCTAAACAGAGGATCAATAAAGAAACAGAGAATTTGAAAAATACAATAAATGAGCTAGACTTAACAGACATTTATAGAACATTACACCCCACAACAGCAGGATATACCTTTTTCTCAAGTGCTCATGGATCATTCTCAAGGATAGACCATATGCTGGATCACAAAGCAAGTCTCAATATATTAAAATTTAAATTTAAAAAGTGTAAAATCATACAAAACACTTTCCCAGATCATAAGGAATGAAGTTGGAAATCAATAATAGGCAGAGTGCCAGAAAATTCACAAATATATGGAGGCTCAACAACACACTCTTCAACAACCAGTGGGTCAAGGAAGAAATTACAAGAGAAATCAGTAAATATCTCGAGGCAAATGAAAATGAAAACACAACATATCAAAATTTATGGGATGCAGCAAAGGCAGTGCTAATAAGGAAATTTATTGCCCTAATGCCTATATCCAAAAAGAAGAAAGAGCAAAAATCGAGGACTTAACTGTCCACGTGGAATAACTAGAGAAAGAACAGCAAACTAACCCCAAAGCAACCAAAAGGAAAAAAAAAATGAAGATTGGAGCAGAAATAAAAGAAATTGAGAACATGAAAACAACTGAGAATATCAACAAAACAAGAAGTTGGTTCTATGAGAAAATCAATAAGATTGATGGACCCTTAGTGAGGTTGACAAAAAGAAGAAGAGAGAGAATGTAAATAAATAAAATCAGAACTGGAAGAGGAGACATAACCACTGACCCCACAGAAATAAAGGAATTAATGAAAGGATACTATGAACAACTTTATGCTAATAAACTTGACAATGTAGATGAAATGGACAAATAAATATTTAGGAGTAACTTTAACTAAGAATACAAAAGACCTATACAGAGAAAACTGTAAGAAATTGTTAAAAGAAATCACAGAAGACCTAAATAAATGGATGGGCATACCTTGTTCATGGATTGAAAGACTAAATATAGTTAAGATGTCAATTCTACCTAAATTGATTTACAGATTCAATGCAATACCAATTAAAATAAAAAAAAACTTACTTTTCAGAAGTAGAAAAACCAATAACCAAATTTATCCGGAAGGGCAGAGTGCCCCGAATAGCTAAAAGTATCCTGATAAAGAGAAAGGTCTCACACTACCCGACTTTAAGA
This sequence comes from Myrmecophaga tridactyla, assembly GCA_004026745.1. Lineage (NCBI taxonomy): Eukaryota > Metazoa > Chordata > Mammalia > Pilosa > Myrmecophagidae > Myrmecophaga > Myrmecophaga tridactyla. Next base: position 33,525 of record PVIY010017791.1, read on the forward strand.
CATATCATGAGACTACAGTGGTCAAAACAACATGGTACTGGCATAAAGATAGATATACTGACCAATGGAATCAAATAGAGTGTGGAAATATAGATCCTCTCATCTATGGACAATTGATCTTTGATAAGGCAGTCAAGCCAACTCACCTGGGACAGAACAGTCTCTTCAATAAATGGTGCCTAAAGAACTGGATATCTACATGCAAAAGAATGAAAGAGGATCCATATCTCACACTGTTCTAGTTTGCTAGCTGCTGGAATGCAGTATACCAGAAATGGAATGGCTTTTAAAGAGGGGAATTTAATAAGTTGCTAGTTTACAGTTCTAAGGCCAAGAAAATGTCCCAATTACAAGTCTATACAAATGTCCAATCAAAGGCATCCAGGAAAAGATACCTTGGTTCAAGAAGGCCAATGAAATTCAGGGTTTCTCTCTCAAGTGAGAAGGCACATGGCAAACACAGTCAGAGTTTCTCTCTCATCTGGAAAGAAACATGGTGACCACGGTTAGGGTTCCTCTCTCATCTGGAAGGGCACATGACGAGCACGGCGTCATCTGCTAGCTTTCTCTCCTGGCTTCCTGTTTCATAAAGCTCCCCAGGAGGCATTTTCCTTCTTCATCTCCAAAGCACTGGCTAGTGGACTCTTGTGGCTATGTTGTTCTCTGGCTCTCTCTGAATCTCCTTAATTCTCCAAAATGTTTCCTCTTTTATAGGACCCCAGAAACTTATCAAGTCCCACCCAAATGGGTGGAGACATGTCGTCACCTAATCCAGTTTAACAACCACTCTTGATTAAATCACATCTCCAGGGAGATGGTATGATTACAGTTTCAAAATACAGTATTGAGTAGAAATTATTCTGCCCTTATGAAATGGGATTTTGATTAAAACATGGCTTTTCTAGGGTCCATACATCCTTTCAAACCAGCACACACACCCTATACAAAAATTAACTCAAAATGCATCAAAGACCTAAACATTAGATCTAAGACCATAAAACTGTTAGAAGAAAATGTAGGGAAATATCTTATAAATCTTATAATAGGAGGTGGTTTCCTAGACCTTACACCCAAAGCACGAGCATTGAAGAAAGAAAGAAATGAATGGGAACTCCTCAAAATTAAATACTTTTGTGCACCAAAGAACTTTGTCAAGAAAGTGAAAAGACAGCCTACACAATGGGAGACAATATTTGGAAATGATATATCAGATGAAGGTCTAGTATCCAGAATATATAGACATTGTTCAACTCAACAACAAAAAGACAGACAAACCAATTACAAAATGGGCAAAAGACATGAACAGGCACTTCTCAGAAGAGGAAATACGAATGGCCAAAAGGCACATGAAGAGATGCTCAACTTCCCTGGCCATTAGAGAAATGCAAATCAAAACAACAATGAGATACCATCTCACACCCACCAGAATGGCCATATCAATTGAACAGAAAACAATAAGTGCTGGAGAGGATGTAGAGAAAGAGGCACACTTATCTACTGTTGGTGGGAATGTCAAATGGTACAACCGCTGTGGAAGGCAGTTTGGCGGTTCCTCAGGAAGCTAAGTATAGAATTGCCATATGACCCTGCAATACCATTGCTAGGTATCTACTCAGAAGACATGAGAGCAAAGACACAAATGGACATTTGCACACCAGTGTTTATAGCAGCATTGTTTACAATTGCCAAGAAATGGAAACAGCCCAAATGTCCATCAACAGAGGAGTGGCTCACCAAGCTGTGGTACATACATACAATGAAATATTATGTAGCTGTAAGACAGAATAAGGTTATTAAGTATGTAACAACATGGATGGACCTTAAGGACATTATGCTGAGTGAGATTAGCCCAAAACAAAATGACAACTACTGTATGGACTCACTGATATGAACTAACATTAATGAATGAACCTGGAGAATTTCAGTTAAGAACAGAGGTCATCAGGAGATAGAAATAGGGTACATATTGGGTAACTGGAACTGAAGGGATACAGATTGTGCAAGAGGACTGGTTGTACAAATTCAGAAATGGATAGCATAATACTATTTAACTGTAATACAATAATGTTAGAACACTGAATGAAGCTGAATGTGAGAATGACAGAGGGGGGAGACCTGGGGGCAGAAATGAAATCAGAAGGAAAGATATACGATAAAGACTGAAAGACTGAGATGGTATAATCTAGGAATGCCTAAAGGGGTAAGGAAGACATTGGCTATATTTTAGAATTTCATCTACTATTTGAGGCCAAAGGAAGAAAGATTTATTTTGTCCAGAACCTAAATTTTCTGTGACATTTAATTTAACTCAATCTATCTGGATAAAACATTTAAACAATCCAAACACAGGGATCCCAGAGTAAGAAAGAGGGCTTTATGTTTCTTGAAGATGATTGTATAATGATATAGCTTTCAGAGCGTGACTGTGTGGCTGTGAAAACCTTGCTTCTGATGCTCCTTTTATCTATGGTATGGACAGATGAGTAAAACATATGGATTAAAAATAAATAAATAATAGAGGGAGAAAATGTTAAAATAAATTTAGTAGATTGAAATGCTAGTGATTAATGAAAGGGAGTGGTAAGGGGTATAGAACAAAAATAGGGGAAACAAAGGCTAAAGTATATTGGGTAGATGGAAATACTAGCAGTCAATGAGAAGGAGGGGTAAGGGGTATGGTATGTATGAAATTTTTTTCTTTTTTTTAACTTCTTTATCTGAATTGATGCAAATGTTCTAAGAAATGATCATGGTGATGAATATACAACTATGTGATGATATTGTGAGTTATTGATTATATACCAAGAATGGAATGATCATATGGTAAGAATGTTTGTGTTTGTATGTTGTTATGTTTAAAAAATTATTTTTAATTAAAAAAAAGAGGGCCTTTAATCCTGTATAACTTAATGTAATACCTAGATATATCCCAGAGTATATGAAGCAGATAATCAAAGATATTGGCAAAGTTCCTTGAGGGATGGGAGAAAAAATATGGAACTATTAAACTTTACCACCGGGGAAACCCCTGATACTGTGTCAAACACTAGGGACACTCAAATCAATAGGCCAAACCCTTGATCTTGAGTCTTGCTCTTGTGAAACTTATGTATAGTAGAGAAGCTTAACCTACCTACAGGTATGCCTAAGTGTTACTTCTGGAGGACTTCTTTTGTTGCTCAGAGGTGGCCTCTCTCTTTCTAAGTACAACTCTGCAAGTGAAATCATTGTTCTACCCACTACGGGGGACATGCCATCCAGGGTTGAAAGTGTCCCTGGTGGTGTGGGAGATGATTCCCAGGGATGAGTCTGGCCCTGGCACCATGGGATCAACAATGCCATCCTGACTAAAAGGGGGAAAAGTGTAACAAACAAGGTACCAGTAGCAGAGGGAGTTCAAATAGAGTCAGGAGGCTACTCTGGAGGTCACTCTTATGCAAGCATCAGTTCAACATTGCTACCTAACATAACCTGCCAAACCCCAAGCTAAACCATTTCTGCCAATCCTACAGAACACCTAGGGCATTATATAAGATTCTACAAAGGTTCCATGCCCTAGGGAAACTTTTGAGAAACCTTACAACCTCCAGATGGGTCCCTGGACCAGGTAAGTCCTGAAATGCAAAGGAGCCAGCCTCTCCAGAACATGAACTAGTTCCATCTTCCTATCCCACATTATTGACAGTCCCTTTCAACATGAAAAAGTTAGAATGGGCATAGCCCAAATACCCTTAAAGAGTAGGAGAAAGATCAAAGTTGATGGTGGAGTTATACAGAGAAGGTAGGGTTTAAAATGAGTATGAGTGTTGGATCAGTATATTGATATTTCTTTTAGTCTTCACTTCCTCTGAGCAGCTAGAAATAAAAGCCTAGAATTGTGAAAATGTAGCCCATACCAAACTCTGAAATCTGTTCTACAACTGACTATTTCAATGTGCTTTGAAATTTATTGCTTTTTTGTATATATGTTATTTTTCACAAAAAAAGAGAAGGGAGAGTAAAATAGAGAAGATAGGGTTAAACAAATGAATATGATGGCTGAATCAATATATTGATATTTCTTTTTGTCTCCAGTGACTTGGAGCAGCTAAAAGAAGAAATGAAAAATCAAGGAACTGTAACCCATACCAAACTTTAACGTCTGTTGTATAACTACTTGTTAAAATGTACTTGGAAATTTATTGCTTTTTCATATGTTATTTTTCACGCAAAAAAAAACGTTTAAAATTTTAAAGAGTGGGAGAAAGATCAAAGGTGATGTTGGAGTTATACAGAGAAGACAGGTTTTAACAAATGTATGATTGCTGAATCATTATATTAATACTTTTTAGTTTCCAGTATCTTGGAGTAGCTAGAAGCAAAAACCTAAAAATGTGTAATTATAACCCATACCAAACTCTGAAATCAACAACTAATTGCTGCTATGTGCTTTGAAATTTATTGATTTTTTCTATATATGTTATTTTTTACAAAAAAGAAAAAAAATATTTCTTCTAACCTCCAGTGTTTTGGAGCTGCTAGAAGGGAAAATCTGAAATAGTGGAATGGTAACCCATAACAAACTTTGAAATCTGTTCTGTAATTAACTGTTGAAGTGTACTTTGAAAATCATTGCTTTTTCTTTTTTTTATTTGTGTATATGTTATATTTAACAATAAAGAAACATTTAAATAAATAAAATAAACACATTCATACACACATAAAATAAATAAATAAATAAATAAATAAAGGGCATAGTCCAAATACCCCTAAAGGGTGGGAGAAAGATCAATGGTGGAGTTATACAGAGAAGGTACAGTTTAACAGACGAGTATGATTGCTGAATCATTATGTTGACATTTCTTTTAGTCTCCAGTATCTTAGAGCAGCTAGAAGTAAAAACCAAAAATTGTGGAATGGTAGCCCATACCAAACTCTGAAATCTGTTCTACAATTAATTGTTGTGCTGTGTTTTGAAATTTATTGTTTTTTAGTATACATGTTATTTTTCACAAAAAAGAAGAAAATGTGATGATAAAAAATATATAAATTCCTTTTAACCTCCAGTATTCTCAAGCAGTTAGAAGGAAACATCTGAGAGGATGATATGGTAGCCCATGACAAATTCTGGGATGTGTCCTGTAACTACTTGTTGAAGAGTGCTTTGAAAACTATTGCTTTCTTCTTTCTTTGCTTTGTATGTATGCTATATTATACAATTTAAAAAAAAGTTTAAAAAAAAGACAATGTGGCAGTTTAGGAAATATTTTCATGTTCTGCTTGTGTGTATGTTTTTTACTAAGCCTACTGTTTAAGTTTGCTGAGCTATTCAAGCAAATACCAGGAAGCACGCTGACTTTAACAATGGGAATTTATTAGCCTACAAGTTTACAGTTTTGAAGCCATGAAAATGTCCAAACCAAGGCATCATCAAGATGCCTTCCTGAAGACCAGCTGTCAGTGATTCTGGACTCCTCATGGCAGAATGGCAAGGCACATGGCAGTGACTGTTGGTCTCTCCTTTCTCTTCCAGGTTTGCTTGCTTTTTACTTCTTGCTTCCATGGCTTTCTCTCTTTGTCTGAATGTTATCCTCTTATAAGGATGACAGTAAAAGCATTAAGACCCATCCTGAATGAAGTGGGTCACACCTTAACTGAAGTAGTCTTATCAAAAGATTCTGCTAGGGTGGGCCACGGTGGCTCTGCAGGCAGAATTCTTCCCTGCCATGCTGGAGACCCTGGTTTGTTTCCCGGTGCCTGCCTGGGAAAAAAAAAGATCTACTAAAAATGGGTTCACACCCTCAGGAATGGATTAACTTTAAGAACATGCTTTTCTGGGGTACATACAGTTTCAAACCACCACAGCTACAATATGGAATGGTGTTAAAAATGCAATCATTTTTTCTGTAAATCAATCTCACTAACTTGAAAATTTCAAGTGTTAAGTATATTTAAGCTCTGCTTTAAGTTTGGGACTGGGTTCTTAGTCTGTCATTAACAGTAATTTTAGTGTTGAAAATGCTGTGGTTTATTCAGTTTCAGAACATCTTGAATCAGTACTTCCCGTTTGTTATACCTTCCTGAAAGAAGAAACATTTTAAATTGCCTCCTTATCACTGTCTCTGACTTCTGAACGCCATTTTTATCTGTCCTTCTTGGTCCCTTTTTTGCAGGAGAAACTGGTTCTCTGCACTCTTTAGTATATTCCAAATTACTTTTTAATATTTTTTATTTATACCTTTTCCTCTTTTCTTCTTGTCTCTCTAATTTTAAAAATTTCTTTATTTGACATTTTTCAAATTCAGAAGAAATAAATGATTGTTATAACCAGTGAAACAATGCAATACAAAGATTTATAAAGCCAAAGCTAATCACTCTGACCTGGACCACCTGATGAAATCAACATTAAGGCCTGCTGAGTTTCTTTACTCACCCTCTCCTTGCTTACACAGAGATCAAGCATATGTCCACATCTATAAAATGTTGTTTGTTTTCACCAAAGAATAATCACACTATACACATTATTCTGCAATTTCTATCACTTAAACTTATATATACATATATTTATTTATAATATGTGACCATAAAAATAGAAACTATATATCATTTAAAATATAGTAGAGATATTCTGCAGCATTACATTTGTTTACAGTTCTAAAATTCCTTTTTTTATACTCCATTAGAGAACATCAACCATTATAATTATTTATAATGAATTATTTCATGTGTTTCTATCCTGCTAGACTGAGAGCTCCGTAAGGGCAGGGGATTTATTTTCTCCACCACTATTTACCCAGCATTTAGGGTACTGCTGTCAAAATAGTAATTGCCTAACACCTATTTGCTCATTCAATGAATGGTTGGTGAATGAAAGGTTCAATCTAGTTAAACTGGGTCATTACCAATACTGAATATATTTGTATCTAGGAACTCTACCCCGTGTAAGCCACCACTGAAGACTGTAATTACTCAACGTTATTTGAATGGAACCTAATGCCTATATATTTTAAATATTTGTGGAAATTGCGCTTTTTAGCAAAAAAATCCCTCTGCCGCATACAAAAAAGAATTTAAAAGACAAGACATTTTAGCAGGAAGAGCAGCTTGCACTCATAATTAGGAAACCTGTATTCTAGTCCCATCTCTTTTAACTAGCTGCTGTGCGACTTCAAGAAGTTCCTTATCCTTTCTAGGTCTGGTTCCTCCTATATAGCTTCAACATTCACTAATTCCACAAATATTTATTTTCTTCTGCGGTTGGCACTTGGCTAAACAATAGAGATGCAGGGGTGAGTAATAACATCCAACATTCATTGAATGCTTACTCTTATGTTTGGTCTTTTGCTAAATGAGTGATAAGCAGTATCTCATTTAATCGATGAAATAGGCCCTACTGTGATAGTTTCTCTATTTTATAAAGGAGGGACCTGAGGTATAGCAAGGTGAAATAGCGTCCCCAGGATATAAAAGTGAAGATAGCATTAGATCCCAGGCAGTGTGGCTTCAGATCCTGTTCCAGTAACCACAGTGAATCCTTGCCCTCACATTTTGATGACTGTTTCAGCGGCTTGTATTTTGTACTCAGTACTCAAACCCAGGAGTACTGAGTGGAGCCCCTCTTGCAGTATGAGGGTGAGATAACATAAGAGGAATTTATAGAAAACACTGAGACGTCTGACACAGGTTACAACCATCTTCCTCATTCTCGCAGTTTCCACACGGGGAAAGTGAAAAGGTGAAGATGCAGGCGGGTCGTACTCACGCATGCCTCTCTGGGCGACCCATTGGGTACAAACGGGAGCGACCATCCTGCCAGCTGATTGCGCGTCTCTGCACTCGGCGCGGGGCGGGGTGAAAGGAACGCAATGCGTGCGCGCCGACGCTGCCGTCTTCTGCGCGCCGGGCGGGTAGCTTCGCGGACAGAGGGCCCGTTTGCCCCGCCTGTTACCCCAACTGAGGCGGCGTCCGTTTCCTGGCCCTCCCAACCTTTGGCGACACCAATGAGAGGCCATCGTCTGCTGCTAGAGCAACCCGACCAGCAGCGTAAGCGAGTGGCGCGCGGACGTGAGAGGAAAGCTGTACGCGGCTGCCTTTTCCCGCCTACCTCCTTCCCGCAGCCATTCCAGACGCGGGTGAGTGCGGGGAATTTGGCCCTCACTTGCGTCAGTGCCACGGTGCGGCCTGACCCCACCCCTTCCCTTTGGAGAGCCTAGGCCTTAACCCACTCCTGGCGTGCTCCATGCGAGAGGCCAGGGCAGGTGGAGTGGGAATAATAGCGAGTGGGGGAGATGGAGAGCCGCCTTCCTGGAGGCCCTCCTTTGGCCTCTTCAGCGGGGTCTTGAGGTGACTGTATTCTCCCTCTCACTTCTGTTTCCATTTCGTCGTCTTCCTTTTTTAATAATACACGCCAACCACCTTCACCTTCCAAAATGATTCATCCCAGCCACCCTGTTAGTTTCTGCTTCGTTTGAGCCCATGTCTAGATTCAAGTTCCCCTATCCTTTGTACTAAACAACCTATCCTGTGCATCCCCAATGTTGCACAAATGATTTTATTTTAAAAGTGTAGACGTCTTTTATTCAATCTTTTGCAGCGTTGATTAGTATCACTGTCAGGAAGAATTCTGACACACATTTGCGATTATGCAGCCAAGAGACATGATGAGTTATCATATGTTGGCCAGAAATAATGAAAATTATATCATGTGAAATGCCTAATTCCTATATGAATTAATTTTAATTCAGAGCTTGCTTCCTGTCGCTTCTGCTTTCCTTCTTAGAGCTGTGTGTCTGTTTTTTTTATCAAGTTCCATGAGTGACACTGTAAAACTGCCCTGCCTCTTCTGCCTTCACCAACTGTCAGAGATTTCACCTGCCAAGTTATTTCACATGTCCTCCTAGTAGAAGGCAAAGTCCATTTTCTCTACAAAGAAAAACTGAGAGAGTGATTTTCTTATAGCCTAGGCTGATGTTGGGTGCAAAATGTCAATTATAGTTAACAGATCCCCACTTTTTTTTTTCATTTGTATGAAAACAAGGTTACTCATTGGCTATATTAAATTCTCAATAATATGGTTGGAAGTACTGTGGAGATCATCGATTCCGTAATGTAAAAATCATTAAACTAATGTTAGCAGATCTAGTTCCACTTCTGCCACTGACTAGCTGTATGACTTTGGGTCAGTTACTTAACTTATCTGTACCTCAGTTTCCCTATAGGTAAAAATGAGAGCAGTGACATTAGATAGCTTTTTAGGCCTCTTTCAACATTAAGAGACAAGAGAAAAATCTAAATAGCTCAACCAGAAATTCTTTGTGGAGATGGAGGGGAGATTGGGAAAATTCCTGTCTTTACTAGCATAAATAGATAGCATACAGTTTTTTTCAACAGTTGTATTTAATGTCGACTTTTCTGTCTATTAGAGGGGGAAATTTTCCCTTTTGACTTTTGCAAAGAAGAAAAATAAAACTGTTCATTAATGGTCCCCAAATATGCCTATATTGACCAGTTTTCACCTAAATAATTTAACGATTTTCATTATGACTTTTTAATAAACCGTTTAGTTGAGATACTGTATTGGAAATTATGTAACTTAGAAATAAAAGTGTGAACAGTAACTTACATGCTATTCATCTCAAGAAACTGGTTTTAGATGTATTCAAAACACCTAAAGACAGCAGCCATCAGTTAAATAAAGCACTAGGTCGGGAATAGAATATCAGCATAGATACCATTGGTGATTTACCAGTTGTAGGTTGTTTTATCTGATGAATTTAATGTTTTGGGGTGAAGTCCATTTATATCTGCGAAGATATTTTAATACTATAACGCAAGCAAGTCAGGCAAAATTCATTTAAAAAGAATGATGGACGGACAACCTTTCTAACATTGGTGTCTAGGGTTAATGCTTTAAGTACTTGGTTAATTAAATCCCCATAGATGATGTGCAAAAAGTAGCCTCTGACACCAAATTCTCCTCCATAGAATAGTTGCCACGAAGTTCCAGTTTTTAGTACAGATCAGTAATCAGTTACCATTGGAAGCTAAAGATTCTTAATAATCACTGGTACTGTATATTACCAATTTGATGTCAAATTCCGGAAGCTTTTTTAACTTCTGCAGCAAAATATAAGTATTTAAGGAATACCAAGTCAAATTACTAGACTAATCCTTTTCCATTGAGTATTTTAAGGATTTTTTTCTTCTTTATAGGAAAAATGCTTTCTGAAAGCAGTTCATTTTTGAAGGGTATGATGCTTGGAAGCATTTTCTGTGCCTTGATCACTATGCTAGGACACATTAGGATTGGTCATGGAACTAGAATGCACCATCACGAGCATCATCATCTACAAGCTCCTAACAAAGAAGATATCTTGAAAATTTCAGAGGATGAACGCATGCAACTTAGTAAGAGCTTTCGGGTATACTGTATCATCCTTGTGAAACCCAAAGATGTGAGTCTTTGGGCTGCAGTGAAGGAGACTTGGACCAAACACTGTGACAGAGCAGAGTTCTTCAGTTCTGAAAATGTTAAAGTGTTTGAGTCAATTAATATGGAAACAAATGACATGTGGTTAATGATGAGAAAAGCTTACAAATATGCCTTTGATAAATATAGAGACCAATACAACTGGTTCTTCCTTGCGCGTCCCTCTACGTTTGCTATTATTGAAAACTTAAAGTACTTTTTGTTAAAAAAGGATCCTTCCCAGCCTTTCTATCTAGGCCACACTATAAAATCTGGAGACCTTGAATATGTGAATGTGGAAGGAGGAATTGTCTTAAGTATAGAATCGATGAAAAGACTTGACAGCCTTCTCAGTATCCCTGAAAAGTGTCCTGAACAGGCAGGGATGATTTGGAAGATATCTGAAGATAAGCAACTAGCAGTCTGCCTGAAATATGCTGGAGTGTTTGCAGAAAACGCAGAAGATTCAGAAGGAAAAGATGTATTTAATACCAAATCTGTTGGGCTTTATATTAAAGAGGCAATGACTAATCACCCCCACCAGGTAGTAGAAGGATGTTGTTCAGATATGGCTGTTACTTTTAATGGACTGACTCCTAATCAGATGCATGTGATGATGTATGGAGTATACCGACTTAGGGCATTTGGACATATTTTCAGTGATGCATTGGTTTTCTTACCTCCAAATGGTTCTGACAATGACTGAGAACTGGAACAAGAGCATATATATAATCACTGTATATGATGTGTTGTCGTTATTTGTTGTAACAGCTACATATCCAACACAGTGATATGTTCTATTTTCTTTTTGTAATTTGGTGGCACTGGTATAATCATTTGTTGAAGTCTAGTGGTACTTTTTTTAATGTGGTAGGGTTTTTTCCTTAAAACATGAGAATTTCAAATGGATCGAAAGAGAATGTTTTAAGAATAATAATTTTGCAAATAAAAGGTGTTTTGTAAATACTGTATGTGATAAATTCTAATTATGAATATTAAAATCTAGTGTTGCACATATTTTTGGTGACTGTTAAAAATGCAATGTGTCTTTCTATCTTTTTACGATATACAAATAGAATCTCTGTTTGTGAATTTGGGTTTAAGGTCAAACTTAGCTGTTTCCTTTACTTCTAATGTGGATTCATGTTCTAAGCTTCCCCAAATGCCAGTGGATTTGCCCTCTGAAAATATACAACCAAGTACCTAAGAAAATGTTCCTAGCCATGTTAAGTGAAAGTTGAAATCTGTCCCTAAGAGTAAAGTGAAAATAAAGGTGAAGTAATTTTCCTGGAAGCTTATTTACTGGATTCCTTAGCGTATGCAATTTCAGTATTTTTCTAGACAGATACTGAAATTAGAGTCAGAAGAAAGTAATATCATTTAACTGTATGGTTTCCCAGTTAATCAAGCTCCCAGCTGCTGCTTGCATAAAATTTCATCAGTTGAGATTTATTTATTCTGGTAAGGCAGATCAGTTCATTTAAGTCTCCTTTGAAGAACTTGTTTTGGCAGTCTGGCTGTTCTCTTACCTGAGTTGATTCTGTCCTGGTTTTCATTTATCTGTTCAGATTCTGCTATCTTCCCCAGGTTTGTGGTTGTACCATATCCAGCTGTTTAGTGTGGTGGCCCTAACCTCAATGCTCATCTTGGATTACTGTACCAATTGCCTTATTTCAGAGGCTACCCAGTGGTGGATACAACAGTACCTATGTTTATAAATGTGTTTAATACTTGGGGCTGACTTGTTCTATAATCTAGCCTGCATGTGCTATATAAGCCAAGTTTATAAGCCACCATAGGGTATATGACTATGACATTTTAGAGATCAATATTTACTCTGACCTCAGAATATTCATGGTCTCCCATAGCTTTAGCAAACCAGAAAGATAATTTCCTCAAGAGGACCTCAGTCTTCAAAGTATTAATCCTCAGAGCAGTGTAAAACCCTTTAATTTCTCAAATTTTCCTTTTTGGGGCCTTTAGTACAATGAAGGTTATTAATTTTGAAGAAAAATAAAACCCCGTTATCAATCATGCTAATATGTGGCCTCATATAATTACTGCAGATCAAATCATATAGTATGAGTATAGTGATAAACAGAATATTGCTGAATGTGACACATAGCTATGTGACGTATATGTGTCACTTTCACCAATATATTAAAAAATTTCTGCATTTGTCACCTTCAGTTATGTTAGTGTATCCAGGTATAGTTGTAATCAGTTGTAATATTTCAGAGAATGCGTTCTGTTTGACAGTGGTTGCTGAGGTAACTGATTTTTGAACTAAGTTGATGCCTTCAATTGTATTTTTATACATGAGTATTCCTTAAAATGTTAATTGTCTTAAATAATATGCTGTCTCTGAATGTATTGCACCTAGTTTTGTAGTTAAAATCTGAATTAGTAACAGAAAATGCTACTTCTAAGGTCACAGTTACAAATTTGATCACATATGTGTCAATTCGCTTTACATAGAAAAATGATGCATGCACTCATTAGCCAAAAATTGGGACCCTAACTCTGCTCTCTTATTGGGGAGAGTTGAGAAAAATGGAAGTATAATGGAAATTTATCATGATTGTGAATACACTTTATGTGCAGTATGCAGTGGTTGTAACTAAAATGTTTTCATGAATTAAATCTAATTTAGAATGCCCAGATTTTTCTCTACTATGTATTTTTTTATTAAAAGAGAAGTTTATTAAAAAGAAAGAGTACATGTTAGGTTAATGTGGCATGCCCAAGAGAGGGACAGCACTGAGTGGAGTGGGCCAGCTTGTTTAATTGGAATGTTTTACCAGTGGCAGTTTTCCATAGTAACTTTTAAATACTAGGTGTCTTCTTTGTTCTAGGTTTGTTGTCACATACCTGAAATTTGTCTTTGGGCAAATGGTTAACAATTGCTGTGACCTTATGCTTCCTGTTATTAACTAAAAGTTTGCTTTGGGCCCAGAATTTTCCAAGCTTCTAGGGTTTGGGGCGGTTTCAGTGGTTTCCAGAGGTTTCTATGGTTTGGGGAGGTTTGGGAGATTTACGAAATTTCTGTCCCAGGAAGTTTGCAGCTCTGTATTAGTTCCTTTGAAGCTAGATAAGAAACAAGGGACTTGGAGTTGTCTGTTAACTCTTTCTGAGCTGAGTAGGAAATCAGGGACTTACAGTTGTCCTATTTCACCCTGCTTTAATCCACCACCCCCGAAAGAGTTCAGTCTCTTTAATCTTTTTTTTTAATTAAACATACCAACATACAAACACAAACATTCTTACCATATGATCATTCCATTCTACATATGTAATCAGTAACACACAATATCTTCACATGGTTGTATATTTATCATCATGATCATTAGAATATTTGCATTGATTCAGAAAAAGAAATAAAAAGAAAACAGAAAAAAATTCATACAGCCATATTCCTTACCCCTCCCTTTCATTGATCACTAGCATTTCAGTCTACTAAATTTATTTTAACATTTGTTCTTCCTATTATTTATTTTTAGCCCATATGTTTTACTCATCTGTCAATAAGGTAGATAAAAGGAGCATCAGACACAAGGTTTTCACAATCACAGTCACATTGCAAAAGCTATATCATTATACGATCATCTTCAAGAAACATGGCTACTGGAACACAGCTCTACATTTTCAGGCAGTTCCCTCCAGCCTCTCTGTTACACCTTAACTAAAAAGGTGATATCTATATTTTGCATAAGAATAACCTCCATGATAACCTCTCCACTCTGTTTGGAATCTCTCAGCCATTGACACTTTATTTTGTTTCATTTTGCTTTTTGCTCTTTTGGTCAAGAAAGTTTTCTCAATTCCTTGATGCTGAGTCCCACCTCATTCTAAGATTTCTGTCCCACATTGCCAGGAAGGTCCATACCCCTGGGAGTCATGTCCAACCTAAAGAGGGGGAGGGCAGTGAGTCTGATAAATCGTTTCAAATATTGTCTCCCATTGTGTAGGCTGTCTTTTTACTTTCTTGATAAAGTTCCTTTAATCTTAAAGGGAGGCTGAGGGATAAATTTTTTATACTTTTGTAGATTTGAGAGAGTACATGTAGGAATATGCATAATTGCAGACAATGTTGGAAGGATTGGGCGATAAAGTGCAAAACTACTGTTACAATCTACCCCATCCCACCACGCTTACAATCTTTCTGCCACTCTTCCACATAAGTCCCTGAGTGCTTTGCCCACTTGTTCATTTATTATTTCATATAACGATGTCCCGGTCACACTTGAATGAGAACAACCATCCTACGTGCTCGTGTGCAGTTAAATTAGAGGAGCAGTGGTGCCAACTGAACCCCAATCCAAGTTCCATAGTCTCAAAACTAAAACAATTTAGAGACGAGAAGGCCAGTAGGCATAAATAGTAAAGTTTATTAAAAGAGATGTTTATTAAAAAGAGAATATACCCCCCAGGGGTGTGGACCTTCCTGGCAACGTGGGACAGAGATCCTGGAATGAGCTGAGACTCAGCATCAAGGGAGTGAGAAAAACCCTAGAATGAGCTTAGACTCAGCATCAGGGGATTGAGAGAACCTTCTCGACCAAAGGGGGAAGAGTGAAATGAGACAAAATAAGTGTCAATGGCTGAGAGATTCCAAACCGAGTCAAGAGGTTATCCTGGAGGTTATTCTTACGCATTAAGTAGATATCACCTTGTTGTTCAAGATGTAGCGGAGAGGCTGGAGGGAACTGCCTGAAAATGTAGAGCTGTGTTCCAGTAGCCATGTTTCTTGATGATGATTGAACAATGATACAGCTTTCACAATGTGACTCTGTGATTGTGAAAACCTTGTGTCTGA